>JARQZK010002889.1:0-295000 GCA_030704885.1 Cynegetis impunctata
AAAAAAAGTGTATTTTTGAACATAAAATTTCCAAAAGGTTATCTGGAAAATTACCCGAAAATCCGGTTTTAACAAATTTTTATTGAGTAAGTCGAAGAAATGCAGTTCTTTCAAATCAGAGAACCTTATTTCTATTTGACCCTAATAGTATCCAAAATTTCATAAAATATTTGCTTATAAGTGAAGCTCCATATCTGCGTAACTGAATTTCTCTTTCGTTTTGGGGCTAAATTGAGTCGTATAATCAGTAGTTTTGGAAATACAGAAAATAGTTTTTCAAAATAAAGTTCTGCACGAAATTCTGAAATTTTTTCCAAAAGAAACTTGAGCCGATTTCGTGAGTAAATTACATCTGAAAACTTGTGCTGTAAGATTTGAAAAACTATTTCTATTTGTTCAAAAATTAATTTAAAGATGTTTAAAAAATATTTAAATTCCTTATCTTGTAAGTAAGATATTAATCCGCGTGCGGTATTTAAAGTTACTTTATCGGTGAAAAATTCCTCACTTTCAACTATAGAATTGAATCCTCAAATCCTAAGCGGCCCCAAACAGAGACATTTTCTTTAGTAAAAAGTAAACACTGCCAACAAAATAATTAATTTTTTACCTGTGATCCGGTTAGGCAAGGATGTCTCTCATAATTCCTTGTATTAAAACCGCGGTTTTGTTGTCTGTTACGCTGCACCAAATTGTTTAATTCAGGGGTAGGTCGCAATGTTTTTATCAAAACTTTATCCTCATAACTTAGTGCACTAAAGTTATGGGATAACATATATTCCACTAAGTCACCATTGAAATTTTTGAAATTAACTTCAGTAACCAAACTCATTTTAAAACAATACGCGAGCAATATAAGTAAACACGCTGGACGGCCATTATGAACTACGATCACACTACGTACGATTCAATTAATGCTTTCCAACGAATTCACTCGATGTCACGCGAAATTCTATAGTTGTGATTGGTCGACATTGTATAAGACTGGGTTCCTATCCGTGTTGCCATTTACATGTGTTTTCCTTTTCTATTGCAATGAAGTATTCATTCGGGTATTTGCACCGTTGTTTGCTTTTCTGTGGCAGGCATAATGAACGTTGAGAATATACCTTTCTAAGCCTCCGCAGCGTTGCCACAAATCTTGAAATGAATGAAATGCAGTAAATGTAAATACCTTCTATCTTAATTAATAAATTATATTATATAATGTAGGTTGAAAGGAAGGTAGGTGCATAAAATAATATGATTTTGATTAATATGAATATGCTGAATAGTGACTATACAATATAATATATTAGTGATACACGGAATATTATTGAGGAGGCTTAGCCTCATTTGACTAGCCGCCCCTGATGATATATATATATATATATATATATATATATATATATATATATATATATATATATATATATATATATATATATCTATCCATTATACATACTGTTTTCTTTCATAAATGGACTAATTTCCCTAAGTTTATGAACCACGTCTTGGGCCAGAGCATTACTGTTGAATAGAGAGGTTTGCCAATTTTGGAATTAAATCATTGGTGAAATAAGTCAATGTCAATAGAGACCTCTTGCAGTAATAGTCTGAAAAAAGAATAAAACTGTAAAGAATTATTTTTTCGCATTTCATTATAAGAAAAGATGAATCTACAACTATACAAATATGCTAATTTTTTTTCTATTCTAGAGAAGGGCTGTTGCAGCAGAAGCTACAATAGTGAAGCTCAGACATGAGATAAGCATGATCAAAGTAAAATATAGTTATCGATTATAGGATAATCATTTTACCTCTCTACTTGTTTTTTCAGAAAGAAAATAGCGCATTAAAAGCGGAAAGTATGGGTTGGGGTGGTACAGAAGGAGCTGCTGGCGGACCTAGACAGTACACTCAACCAAATCATTCTCAAAGACTTGCTCAGGAATTGAGAAGTGCAGCTAGCACAGCTGAGGTTTCACTGAGGTTAGTAGTTTGTAAGGGTCGAAAGATACAAAGTAAAAAAACAGTTAAATAGCAATTTGTATATTGAAATTGAAAACAAAAATGCATGATGTACATTTTGTTTAGACTACACCTTCGGATGCCAAATGCAAAATGATTACTTATCTCAAATACATTCAATAATAACAAATATGGATATAACAAATTAGGTAGAAAGATAAATACTGTAAATAGTTAGTTAAGGAGGGAATTCCATACTATAGCCCAGTCAATGAAGACCCGAAAAAATTAAACCTCGGAAAAAATTAGCGTAAAGCTAAATCCCCAAATATCCCTCAATGAATGAAAATTTAAATAACTGCGGAAACCCTTAATTCTACGGAACTAATAATCAGATAAAGTTGAATATTTTTTGTTGTGTTTGTCATAGCGTAGGCTACAATAATGGTACACTTCATTTTTATGGTAAACCTGATAGTTTTTTCATAAATAAATGTAAATGCGCGGAAAAACAATTTCTTAATCCTAACACTTTGTATTTTTGTGTATATGTTTTTGGATGTCATATTTAATTGCGAATTTAATTATGTAGGGTGTGTTTTTTACGTACTTGGTGCCGCAGTAGAGGTGGGAAGCAGCAACACTCTTTGGCTGCAATGTGTACATACAGTGACATTCTATAAAATTATTGCAGATATGTGACAAATAAGTATTGGGAAAATATTATAATTGTTTCTGAGGGATATCCTGAAGAGCTTACTACCAATAATGAAAAGTAGAACAGAAGGGCATCATTCATCTTGCAATATCGCGTTCAAGAAGAATGCTGTTTGTGTTACAGCAAAAGAGGATTTTTTGGGAAATAAGAATGATAAAAAGAACCTGTTGCTTGCTCTGTTATCAGATCTTTAAACTCATGGTCTGATAGTAATAACAGCAGAAAAGATGCCGATTTAGATAATGTAATGACAGCTATAAACCAAATTAACACTAGTTCTAGTGTTATAGTTGTGGGCTCAGATACAGATCTAATAATATCGTTAATTGAGCTTGCTCCTGAACAGAAAAATATATATTTTCGAAAAGAGAAAGAGGGTGCTATATCTTTAACAACCATTTACAAGATAGAAGTTTCAATTTACAAGCACCAGAGTTCACGAAAGCTTCTAGTACCTCTTGTTTTTTTGACTTGGGTAAATTAAAAGCCTTAGAATAGCTTGAGTCATGTGACATTCAAGACTTGGCTAAGTTATTTCTTGAGGCAACCACATCTAAAGAGAAATTGGTGGATGCAAGTGAGAAATTCGTACTTCATTTATATTGTTTCAAAAAATATTACTTTGAGCAAGGCCCGATATAACAGATTTGCAACTTTGACAAAGAAGATTACACTAAGATCCCACCTTGATCTGGCAAACCAAACCACTGAAGTTTGCCATCAATATTCACTAAGAGTTTTTTCACAAGTACTGAGTTGATTATTGAATAAACTCTCAGCCACAGAGAGGGAATGGAAACTCTAGAGAACAATGGAAGCTTGAAAAGCAGTGGAGGATTTACAGATTTGCCGCCCGTAGGCTATTCAATTTTTGCCGCCTCTAAATTTTGATATCTTAGTCCACAATCATATCACTTTTCTATCAATAAAATTCCAACTTTACGATTTGTGCTCCATCATCCTTGTTACATCAACTTTTCCCGTATGGTTAGTATCATTGAGAACTATGTACCTACCGTGTTAGATCCTTGATTATTTTTACAGCAAAGAATGATCAAAAACCATTGTTTTAAGCAAAACATATCTCAATCATGTACCACTTTTAAAGTAATGTAAGGCATGTCTTTAAACTATACAATACTTACATAATATGAATAAAGATTACATACAAAGTATACATTTGGCGAAATAAATATAAATATTTATTATTACACTCACAGTTTAAAAACAATACAATAAATATATCTTTTCTTAATTATTTGATAGTATTATAATTTAAGTAAAATTATAAAAGCATTACTATACTTTTTTGCGAGACTTTAAATTCGCAATTCTACTCTTGCATGAAAATCTAAATCTGATGTTTTCTCACACTAAACCGTACCTAACGAATACAATGTACATGTAAATTATTTGAAAAGCAACTCATCAGAAAGAAAAATGATCGCTGAGCTCATAAAAATTATTTTTCTAATTTTAACACATAAATATATAATCATATATAATTTCTATCTATCTAAACAAATCCATACGCTCCACCGTAATTTACGAAACTATACCAGTATTCCAATTCAACTGCAACCAACATTACATTTTTTCGATGAGCACGGGCGTTTGAGCCACGAGTCCACATATCCCCCAATAACGGCAATGCGAGATGACGTAATCCGCGGTCTGCGGAGAAGACCGTTACGGACTCAACGTGTCTGGGCCCGCAACCCCCATGAAGATTACCTGTTGTGTTGGCGGATGGTTCTGAGGGCTGTATTGTTTTTTTCTTTTCCCGATTTTATAAACTTAATGAGTTTGCGTGAGTTAGAAAAAGTTGTTTTTAGCAAATTAAGTTTGTAGGAAAAAGTTGACTTAAAAGATAATGGGCGTCCGACCGCAGTTTTGAATATAATAATTCAGGTCTCAGAAAGGATTTAAAAATCGGCCGGGTTTTAGGCAAAAATTTGATGGAAACATGAAAGTAGTGCTTTTTTTTGTTTTGTTTGGTTGGTTGATATTTGGAGGCGATGAAAATTGGATAAAGGTTCGTGATCTCAAACATTTGGTAAAAGAGTAAAAACATGAAAATTCTCCAAAGCATAAAAACAGTCTAGTAAGTTTTCAGCTCTTGGGAAATGTGAATATTGAGTCTTTTTTACGTAAGGTTTATGCAGATAAGATGAATATCCGTTTTTTGCACCTGCACGAATGCATTTCGTTAAAAAATTATTGATTTAGATAAATCGATAAATCCCTTGAAGATATTCTATTGTCTAAAGATTTGGCCTAAAACCCAAAACAGATACACAAATATGTATAACCCAATATTATTTTTGCTTTTTATATAAAAAAAAGTAATTTTAATACCATATCGTGTGGATTTTTGAAGATCGTGTTCACAGTAAACACAATAACTTTCGAAAAAATCATTTTTTCACTTCAATTTTTTTTTAATGTACTCAATCGACTGGAGAGAAACCGTTGTATAATAAATTGCGGTATTGTTTTATTTTATTATAATTAATTCATTCCGATTGGTATTTTCTGAAAAAGTTGGCGTTGTGAAATAATTCGTGTACGACATGAGCGCTTAAGGCATGCTCATTTGGATTTTCCAAACTTTTTCTTACTACAAATAAAATAATTAACTGATGAAATTTATCAATTTTCTAATCAGCATATTGTCTAAGTTCATATGTTGCGGAGGGAATTTTTTTATTGTCAGTCGTTCAAATATCAGTTATTCGATGAATTTAAACCTAGAGACTATATCTCTATAAGATATTGAACTAGTTTTTTATTTAATAAAAATTAGTCAAATTCAGTCAGTATTTTTCACGCATAAAGAAATAACTTTCTGAAATTGAATTTGGCAATTTACAAGCTTGCTGCAGCAGTCATGATTAGACCATCGATATTACCTATATCAAGATTGAGTTCCGTAAGATCTCATAATTATTAGGTACACGGAGAAAAAATTATAGCAGTTATCAGTGAAGGAAATATGTGAAAATAACTAAATTTCGACTAAAATATCGAATCGCTATTACGATATTCTGAAAATTCATGATCATTAATGTATAATTAATAAAGCGTTTAGCAATTATTTATGTAGAGATGTTGAAATATTTATTATTTAGCACTGTATATAGGACTATATTTCTATTTTTGTTAAATATTTTAATTTCTCTCCAATTTTCGAAATTCGTATTTTGTGTGTGTATAATAGTTTTTTTTTCAATTTGTAAATCGAAAGAAAAAATTATTTATGAACTAAATTTGCCGCCCCTTAAAATTTGCCGCCCTAGGCTCCAGTCCTACTCAGCCTGCTGGTAAATCCACCACTGTTGAAAAGTGCACTGAAACCATTTACAACATCAGTCATTTGCCCCAGATGATAGTTTACATCAACTGTTTTGTGCTTGTAAGGATGTGGAAGATATTGTGGGTGCAAGAAAGCCAACTCAGTTCGTTCAGCAATGTGTGAGTATTGTAATGGGTTGTCAAACTCTCCGATTTCTTCCGAAGAAGATAGAGTAGATCCAGATCCAACTCCACAAGAATAAAGACTATATATTGTAAATAGTACACTGCATACTCTACACCAAATTTCTGTATTGAAAATATAAACTATCTGTAATAAAGGGTAAGAAGTTTAAAGGGGAGAAAAGTATATATTTATACGATAGTTCAGTGGTGGGTGGGTGGTCCGTGGTCTGTTAAAGCTGCTATAACCTTTTGTGGTAAACAACTTTAAACAGCTGCCGGTTTTGCGAGTCAGACACGGCAAGTCCATAGGTAGAGGATAATAGAACGGCCATCAAATAAAATGGTAACAGGAATCCCGAACAAAACTGGCATAAGCAATAGAGTGTAATGAATATAATAATTCTAGGTCGCTTCATATTTCATATATTTTAATTCCTATGTAAACCAAATTGTAAAGCTTGATAAGTATATACGCAAGTAAATCTAGAAACTATTTGACTTCTATTACGACAGAATAACGAAATAGTCGGCCGCTTGTCAGTTGGCTGCCCGTAATCGCAGCCAAAAGTTGCTGCATCTCCCCCTCCTCTTCTGCGCCAGCCCTCACAAAAATAAGCAAACCATCACATCATCAAATTCACAATTTAATAATTTTCAACTTTTATTTAAGATTTTTTCCTGTGATATGATATAAAAAAAAGCCTATACGCAAAAATACAAGGGTGTAAGAGTTCAAAAATTGTTTATATGCGCATTTTCTTTTATTTATGAAGAAACTATTAGGTTTACCGTAAAAATGAAAAGGACTATTGTTGTAGCCTATGTTATAACAAACATAACAAAAAAATATTCAACTTGATCCGGTTATCAGTACCGTAGATTTAGGAGTTTCCGTAGTTATTGAAATTTTCATTCTTTGAGGGGTAGGTAGGGGGTGAAGCTCCATGAGAGTTTTTGTGGACTTTTGTAAAAACGATGCTCTGGCAGTGGTTCATCGAAAATATTATTTTTTTAAGACACATGTTTGAGTACTCTGTTGTGTTTAAGCATCCCTACCTTTAGAGTCTATTATATCAATATTACAGTCTCCCGCTAAAAGAATATCGTTTTAAAAGGGTCCTAGGTGACTCCAATAGTCATTGAGGATGACCTTTCAGATATGTGAGGTTTTTCTTGTTGTTTTATCGAATTTCCAAAGGATTGGATATTTGATCCCTTTAGCTGAATGTTAGATTTTCAAATTTCAAAGATTACTTATCATATGATTTCGAAAATTGTGCTAAAACAATTATTTTTTTATGTTTCAGGCAATTGCTGTCGGGAGTAGATAACCTGCGATTGTTGGCATCAACATTAGAAAACATGCATCGAATTGGGGAAAGGAATGAACCTTTCTTAAACACAGAAGAAAATAGTGGGCCTGCATTATAATTTATTTATTTCTAAGATTTACGAGTTACTTGTAAAAACAAATAGAGATTTTTTCATTCATGTGATTTAGCTTAAGTTTTATGCAAGAAAGTGAATTAAATCAGAAATTTTTATGAATTTTGTTTTTTCTTTGACAAATACTTTCAGTAAGTCTACAAAAAAATACACACCAATTTAGTGTCACCAAATATATTTGGTCGTCTAATCTACTAATATAAGTGATGACTTCACTTTGGCCTTGTGTAGTACACATACTAATTACTATTAAGAATAAATTTTTAACACTGTTTACTTTGTTCGCGGCGTATTGGGCAGGTATGTCGCTCGGCTCCGAACGAGGGAGAAACGAAACGAGGAATCGGACGACGCGATGACGCAATTGGACGATATGCGGAACTTGTACACGAATAAGTGATATAACTGTATAATATAGTTATTAAGGTATCAAGGGTATTATAAGGATAATAATGCTTGAGGTCAATGATGTGTTTCCCGAGGGATATAGGTTGAGCGAAAGAGTTATCCTTAAAATATCCGTTGTGCCATCAGCGGTTAATTATTGCGTGAATTACAAAATTAATTTTATGTTCTGTCTTATTGACAAATAACTGACTAAAGCCAGTTGAATACAAAATATTAGCACTAGCACGTTATTTAAAAAAAAATCTAACGCAGCAAGCTGCATTAGAAAAACAGATTATCATACCGTATTCAGTATGAAAAATCTATTTATTCAATTAAGATTTTTTTTTCAAACTCAAACCAGCCTTCCGTCTATTTAGATTACCAACTTTGAACACTATTACTTCAACATTGCTCTCTTTATCGGCTGAACAACATTTATTTCCTCCCCTGTGGCTCAACCTCCTGACCAATTCGTACCAAAACCAATCCCTTCCAAGATGACATAAGAAACTATATACCTACCAACTTTCAAACCTATTGCTCCAAATTATTTCTTTTCCCGGGGGGTCAATCCCCGAACAAATCGTACCAAAAGTAATCCCATTCAAAATATCACACGAAACTACCTACTTACAAACTTTCAACCCTATTGCGTCTGTTTTTCTTATTTTTATTTTGTTGGAATTCAGATAAAATTTGAATTAACATACCTCATTTTTATTTATGTTTTATCGCTAAAATTTATCATTTGAACTGAAAATTTTCATTTGTGAGGCACATAGTGAAGTAGTGTTTATTATGGAACGCCAATCTAGAAATTTGACCGCCGAAAAATGTGCTCAGCCAGTCATTTTCTGGAAGAGGGATGGAGAGATTTGGCGTATCGCATCATCCGTTTCCCGTATGATCGAACGTTATAGGGCGACAGGTCAGCACTTAAGAAGACCTGGTCAAGGCAGACATCGCATAACTACGAAAGTTCAAGACCGTTTTTTAAGAGTCTCTGTTTTAAGACAACGGTTTGTGACAGGAAGATTACTGCAGACACAGCTACAGGAGGCAGATGGACTCAGAATTTCACCTGATACTGCTCGTCGATGTTTAGCTGAATCTGATCTGAGACCAAGAATCCCAGCGCGAGGACCAGCTTTGACCCCAGAGCAAGGTTAAATTTTGCCAGAGTACACATCGATTGTACTGATGAAGATTGGGAAAGAGTTCTTTGGTCATTTGAAGGCAGATTTTGTCTCTACAACTCAGATAGACGATATTTAAGAGTTTATCGAAGACCAAAAAAGATATGAGCAATGTAACTTCCAAAACACCAGATTATTTGGTGGAGAGTCAGTTATGTTTTGGGGATCTCTTTAACTGCTCGTACTGACTTGGTGGTTATTAATAATGGTAGTTTAACAGCAGATATGTACACAAGGGAGATCCTGCGAGAACATGTGATACCATTTGGCTCTGACATTGGTGAGAATCTTTTGTTTCAGCAAGATAATGCTAGACCGCATGTTGCTCAGATTGTGCAAAATTATTTTAATGAGGTTGGAATTGAAACTATGGATTGGCCAGCAAACAGTCCTGATCTTAATCCAATTGATAATGTTTGGGACATGATCTACCGCCGTTTTCAAAAACTTCTTAATCCTCCTAACACTTTGAATGGGCTTATTGGAGATATTGTCCAAATATGGAATAATTTGGATGAAAACGAGATAATGCCCGTAATTTTATGCATGAATAATCGCTGCCGTGCTGTTATTTAAAATAGAGGAGGAAATACCGGTTATTAATTATTTTTAACTGAAGTTAATAATTTTTTTATTTTTTGAATTTTATTGTTTTTCTTGCCTTCTTTTCGAATTTCATCTTTTGTTAATACGCTTATTAAGTTAGAATAAGAATAGACCTAATTAAGACATCAAAATAATTGATTAATATTATGAAATAAAAAATATTTTTCAAAATTTATTAGTGGTGCGTTAATTTTGCTGGCCACTATATATATATATATATATATATATATATATATATATATATATATTTAACACTAATGTTTGGAGTTGAAAATACATTTCTTTAATAACTTCCGTGTATTGTTTAAACTTTGTTTTACTGCTCATTTAATTTACTACATTCGAAAATATATTATTGTACTAACGTCAATTAACTAGTTGAACACATAGTGGTTGAACATTGTTAAAAATTATAAATCAACTGATGTAAAACCTATATCAAGAGTTTTTTAACTGTTAAGTCACGTGTTTTACTTTAGTGGATTTATAATTTTATTATCATAACGAAAAGATATGTGAAAAAAGAAAAAATTTGTCTTATAGTTCCTAATCCATAAACAAAGTACAAAGGTGCTTTTTATTGCTAATGAAATGGCTGATACTCTTACAGGCCATATTAAGTATTATATTTCCAAATTCATCAGCAATTTACAAATAGTGAAAATATGTATTCAAACAAAGAAATAATATAATTAAGACTTTATTGAAGAATTCATAGGGAATATTAGATATAGTATTTACAATATAACAAAAAATATATTTATACATTAATTACTTCCATGATTCGTTTGAATTCCATATCTGTTTGTGTTTCCATGTGATTTATATCACGACAGGTCACTTGGGACTTTTTATTTTGAGACATTGTTGTCTGACTTTCTACTGATCTTAGCATTTCATCTACAGTTTGTGTTTCAATGTTATTGAGCTCTAAATTGTTGAAAAGCATATCTTCACAAGTTTGTGTGTACATATTACTACAATAATCGCAGTCATTGAAGAGATCATCACCAAATATAAAATCAGTCTGTGTTTCCATATTGCAGTTCTGAAAAATTTTATCAAACAAATTGTTAACAATTAAATCAGGAGATTCAGTTGTTACTGAATCCTCAGGATGAACGTTGTCTATAGATGAATATTGTATATCATTAGCTGACTGTATCATTGTTTGAGTTCCCGAAGAAGTTCGTTTTATATCCGAGTTTTGAAATTCAATATTATTTATATCAAGAATGGTATTTGAGGAAACTGATTGTGAGGGTTTGGTGTGTGTTTGCGTTGATGATTGAGCTCTTATATTAGTTTCTCCTTTCCGATTCTTAACATGAGTTTCTTCTTTTTTTAAGTAATCACTAATAGTTTGAGTTTCAGAGCTTAACTGTTCCCTTTTCGAAGCTGTTTGGCTTTTTATTACAGTTTTTCCAATACCTAACTGATTTCTTCTTATTTGTGACAACCTATGGTCTAGTTTTGGCATAATTTGGTCAGTTTGAATGCTTTGATCACATTTCTTATTGGGATTTTCAGTAATAATTAATAGTTGCATACTAGAAGATGGATGGGGCAGTAAAGTTTTTAATCTTTTACTCACATTACTTTTACTGTTTGCAGTATTAAGTAATAGTTTATTATAAGGTTTAACAAGTTTGAAAGTCACTTTTTCACTGATCACATGATTTTTTCGCCTAGCATGAGTCATTAAAGATTCATATCTCCGGTAACTTAAAGGACATTCATCACATTTGAAGATAACCCCACAGTAATCTACATGCATGTTCTTATAAACACTACTTGAAAACCCTTCATTACATGTTTCACACAAGTATATTTTAGGGGAATGAACTTTCAGGTAATGTTGTTTCAACAATTTCTTATTTTTGAACCATTCAGACTCATGATATATACACTGAAAATTCGGACAATAAAATTGTTTGACTTCTGAATTCAATTCAATAGCATCCAGTTTATTATGGGTTTTATACAAATGTAAGTTTAGATTAGATGGAGAGGTAAATATTTCTTTACAATTATTTTCTGTACATTGAACAGAATTATTGATAGTAACCAGTTCCGCTTCAGAAGGGTAGATTTTCTTGACAAAGCAAGATGAATCTGATGTTGGATTTTGGGGATACTCACATTCCGTACAAGATTTATTAGTCAAAGTACATCGAGAAATATTAGCACGACCTTGTGATGCGGATTCAACAAGAGAAAATTGTTTATTGCCTTCCATTACTGATTGCTTTATATTTAACCAAATATATGTCAAAACTTTCATCCATATTTCTAAACCACATCCAATCGCAAAAAATGCAAATAAATAAACAATGAATAGAATAACATTATTTTTTCGTAATGGCCTTCGTACATTGATTTCCAACAACAATGTTTCGTTTAGTACTATGCCAGTGTTGCCATTCAAAGGATCAATATCCATGAGCGAAAATATTTTTTATTCGTAGATTTCTTGATAATGGATTTACATGTAAAATAAAAATAAATCCAGAAATTAGAAACTTAATGAGTTGAATTTCAGGTTTATAGTTAATGATGATGAATTTGATTTTTTTCAAATATTCGCATTCAAAATAGTAATTTGAAATATAATAAATCAAAAACTTCGTCTAAATCTATGCGGCAATGCATTCAAATTGGTACTCCAATATTTAATCATTGGACGTTTCTTATCCAATTAAAACTAGAAATCATCTTTTTGAATATCAAATTTGAGAATGTATGTTGCTAAATTCGAAATATTTACTATTTAAGATTTGATATAAATTGATCTTTTTCTCAACTTCACCAATGTTCTGTATTCTCATAAAGTTGAAGTTATAGTTTCTTGACGATTTAACTGAAGTGATGAAAATATTCAGGACAAGTTAATAATTAAATTCTAAATATCCTCTAAGTTTGATATGTACCAACTAGTTTATTTGAAATATGATTTAAATACGGAACGATGTTTGATACAGAACCAACACAGTTATTCAGATGGTGAAGCAAACGCACTTTTTATGTGAAGTTCAAAATAACCGAGCATGAAATATATTTTAAAATACATTATCTATCAATGCCTGTTGATATGGAAGTCAAGCAGATGTATCACGTACGCAATGCTAATGTTTATGTATCGATTATTACTAAAACTGCTCCCCAATTTCGTAGGTGCCATTAATTTAAAATGGTGAAGAAAATCAGAAATTCTCGATTAGAGCACAGAACATTAGATTAATTCCATTAAATTCATTAAACACTTCAGAGTTCAGAGGATGTATTTTTTGTTTGTATCAGTTCAAAAAGTCCAATGGAAACATGGTGTTTAAAAAAAAATTGTATTGATGTATTTATACTTGAGGAAGGTAATAGGAAATAACATTATATGGAAATGGTTTACTGACTTTCCTCATGTCAAGCAGCTTCTCATGTTGTCAGTTGTCGAATACAATTTCGTACGATTTTCGAATTCAATGAATTAAAAATTTCAGCATTTTGATACTCAGGGTCATTGCTGTGTAATGTATTTTCTAATAAAATTTAAAAGGCTTGGTCTTACCTAAAAAGGGGTTCAGATATCCATATGAAACACAAAGATCATGATGAAGTAAATCTGGTAAGTGCATACTATTTACATATTGTTTTTATAATCATGATGTGGGGATTGATAGAAGTTTTGGATTGATTGGGCCGATACTTGGTGTAAATTAATAAACATATTAAAACAATGGTTAAAAATAACAATTTACACATTTATTATAAGAAATAACGCATGACGCACGTTTCGGTGGAACTTCACCTTCTTCAGACGCTAATGGTAAAAAAAAAAGTTTGCCATTAGCATCTGAAGAAGGTGAAGTTCCACCGAAACGTGCGTCATGCGTTATTTCTCATAATAAATGTGTAAATTGTTATTTTTAACCATTGTTTCAATTGATAGAAGTACCTATTTGTTGTAATTATGATTATTTTATTAGATGATGAAGATATAATTGTCCTGAATAATCACTATAATAATAGAGAAATACAATAATTCAAAAATACTAATATAATATGTGAATTTTTTTGTAGATTTGGAGTAATTTTTTTTACTCAATTTACTAATAGACATTGCACTCTCAGTACTATATAAGCAGATAAATAATTGAAGATTCAATAAAAAATCTGCATTCCTGTCCATTTTATTCATAGCATATAGACCGTGAGCTAGCGCACATGAATTTGGAGTCATAGATAAATGTCTGGCATTTAGAGGTATGAAAAGTGTGATTCAGTTGATGAAAATAAGGCTGGTTTGAAGGGCCGACCCGTGTTCGAAAATTTGGAAAATTAATTTCCTTTTGCATAAATAAATTAATTTTTCACTGATCTCAAAGTGTCTGGCATTTGATACAGAAATAGACATCAATAAGTAACTCCCAATTTTCAAATGCCAGACGGTTTCAAATAGTCGAAAGAGTGATTCATAGTGGTGAAGTTGCAGAACGAAGAACAAAAATTCATCGTTTTCTTTTTGTCTGGCAATCAAAACAATGAAAATTATCGTCATGAAAATGATGAAAAAAAATTGCCAGACGGTTTCCAGTGTTCGCAGTCGAGTTTTTCTGTGGAAAATTATGTGAAAATTTTTTACATTTTTCAGTGATCACTATTTGTCTGGTATTTTGAATACTTAAAATTGATACACACATTTCCCATCACAAAAAATTTGCCAGACAAATTTGCAAATGGAAAAATGGTGCCAGACGAAAGAAAATTCGTAAAAAAAAAATTGAAATTTCATTGATTTATTTTTGTCTGGCAATTTGTATTTCAATTAGAAATACAACTACAAACACAATATACAAATGCCAGACAAGTTGAGCTGTTCGAAAATGTATAAATCAATTGAAAAGATATAGCAAAAAATAATGAAAAATTTCATTTTTTTATCTAATTTACACCATTTATTCATGTCCGTCATTTACAATTTTTTATGGAGTAGTATATTTTTACCTTGCTTGAAATGCTAGCCTGGTTGGGTTGTTCGAAATTAAAAAAAAAAAAAAATTAAATAATTGTAACAAATTTTTGAAAATTTCAGTGCTTTTTTCGTCTGGCGACTTGTTTCTCAAAGAAAAATAAACTTTCAAACTCAAATTAAAAATGTCAGATAAGTTGGGCTATTCGATAGTACCTATATAAATGAATAAAAAAAGTTTTGAAAAAATCTAATTTCTCATTTATTTTCGCCTTTTCCCCTATATTATAAGCTGTTAGTACTCGGGAAACGTACTTACTGCTTACTATTTCCGACCTAAAAAATTGAAAAATACATGAATAAAAGTTTTTAATAAATCTAGTGAATCCTGAGTGAATAGTTTTGCTTTGCAATGTCGATCTATTTTATATTGTTATGTACCGGGTGGTCAGATAAGAATGCAAAGTGCTGTATCTTGTAAACTATTCGTCGTAGAGACTTGCGGTAAAAAATATTATAACGAAAGTGGCCAACAGAAAATCCTAGAAATTATTTTCAGGTTTCCAAGATGGCCGTCAGGGAGCGTAACCGCCATCTAAAACTTTCAAAGTGATTTTTCTCTGAAATACTCCTCGTAAACGTATCACAAAAATATATGCGTTTTCAAGTTGAGCTTCATTCGAGTAATTTTCGATCGACACTTTTTGACGTATCTATTGAAATGAAGTGGTGGGGAGTGAATCAATGCTTTTTTAAATAAATAGCTTCTGAACGGATTTTAACAAAGTTGGTCTCGTTGGGACAAGCATTTATTGTTTTCTCAAACTTATCATATCCCTGATATGTCAAGCTTTTAGTGATACCGCTAGAGCGCGTTTTTGGATATACTAACAGAAAATTTCCAATTTCTCTGAAAAATTAAATGCAATGACCTGACTTTTTTTCCACAAAAATGTACTGTTATGACACCAAAAAAGGATAGTGCAAACAGTATCTCGATATCTTATTCCCAGACCAAAATATCGAAGGAACAAAATTTAGTTATCATGAAATTCTGGAAACACTCCATTACACCGTTATTTATTTTCATTTATTTGACCTGTTTCAAGAATCACTGATGAAATTACATAATTTTATGATTTTTGAATAATTGTGTTCTTCCTTCAAAAAATTTAAAAAAAACGTGTAGGGGTATAATAAGCAATGAATATAATGTGCAAGTGCGAGGTAGTCAGAATATGGGAGGAAAAATAGAAGCCTGAAATAAAAAACAACAAATATAAATAAAAAGATAATAGTGAAAGGACAATTTCAATTTAAGTTGTGAGTGTATTTTCAGTTATTTGTTATTTTTTAAAAGCACTTTTTAGTTATTTAAAATTCATGTTTCGAAAAATATTCTCCTGCCATTATATTTCTTAACTCGAATATGATTTAAAATGTGAATTCTTTAAATTTAAAGAGATTTTTCTTATTTCTCAGATTTCATTGGCAAATTACTTCCGTTGACAGCATCAAATTCGGGAAACTTTAGGACAAGAATAGTATCTCGAGTAGCAATAGCTCATAATATAAGGAAAAAGTCGAAGATAAAAGAGAAATTAGATTGAACAAAAAAAATACTGAAATTTTTCATTACTTTTTTTACCAATATTTAATTCTATTTTTTATTAATTTTCGAACAAGCCAATTAGTCTGGCATTTCAACCTAAGTAAAAAAAATATATTTTCAATCGAAATGCAAAATGCCAGACAAAACTGAATCGTTTAAATTAGAAAAAAAAACATGTTTTCATTAATTTTTATTATTAATTATTTAATTAATTATTTTTATTTTTCACTTGTATATTATACGTTTATTTCACCTTGGATACGGTTGCTATAAACACACTCATTATGCCCTAGGCCATTATGCCCGCATTTGCGGGCATAATGGATTAAAAACGCCCGCTTATTGTACTAGGAGAAATGAAGCAAATTTCATTGCTTAAATACTTCATAATCCTTGTCGTATACGACTCTGGATTTCTCCGGCAATGAATTATTCGCAGCTTTGGCTGCATTTTCTATGATATTCTTGGGTAAATTCATTTTCATTTCCATTATTTCTATAAGACTACACAAAGAAAGCAGAAATGACATTCACTAAATATGATGACAAAAATATTCACAAACGTCAATATATCAACAAATGACATGCCTACTATGAGAAGGAAAATGGATAGGAGCTTAGAAACGATTTTTAAATCGCTTTTTCATCATAATATAATAATTTTTTCGTGAAAAATAAAATCTTGTATGCACCGCGTGCGTTACTAGATCCTTATGCCCATCGGGCAACATTCATCCCTCGGGCCAGAGGCCCTCGGGCCGAATGTTTCCCTCAAGGCATAATGATCTATATAACGCACTTGGTACATAAATAACTAATACATTTTCGAACAGCTCAACTTGTCTGGCATTTATAAATTGTGTTTTTAGGCTTATTTCTAATTCAAATACAGAATGCCAGACAAAAATAAATCAATGAAATTTTCATGAATCATTTAACAACTTTTTTATAGATTTATACATTTTCGAACCGGCCAATTTGTCTGGCGTTGAAAAATTAAAAACATTTTATGATACCGCGAACACAATGGCTCTCTTATTTTGTACATTAAGATCATTGAAAAATGTAAAAAATTTTCACATAATTTTCCACAGAAAAACTCGACTCCGAACACTAGAAACCGTCTGGCAATTTTTTTTCATCATTTTCATGACGATAATTTTCATTGTTTCGATTGCCAGACAAAAAGAAAACGATGAATTTTTGTTCTTCGTTCTGCAACTTCACCACTATGAATCACCCTTTCGACTATTTGAAACCGTCTGGCATTTGAAAATTGGGAGTTACTTATTGATGTCTATTTCTGTATCAAATGCCAGACACTTTGAGATCAGTGAAAAATTAATTTATTTATGCAAAAGGAAATTAATTTTCCAAATTTTCGAACACGGGTCGGCCCTTCAAACCAGGGCCGGCCTAAGGCGAAAATTGCAAGTGTGCTAGACTCAAACTTTATGCCCCTGCAGGGGGGTCTGGGAGGTATGGAATTTTTTGAAATTTGAGTTCCAAAAACACAGTTTTTGTGCACTTTTGCGCATTGTAGAACATTAAATTTATGTTTGACAATTGGATTCATTATTGATTGACTTGATATGTTCAGTACTCTTACTTGTACTATAACCACTATTATGTCAAATGAACTAATGGAAGCTTAAATCTAGGTAACGTTGCAATGATTTTTATGCTTATACTGCAATTACTAGCTAATGCGGGAATCACCGTCCATCGGACCTAAGATAAATTTCCATATGTCATGGGTAAAAGAAAATAAGCAACAGAACATAGTGAACCAATAATGACAGTGTTTATTAATAGCGCCAACACAAAATAAAAATTATTAACTATTAGGATAGTACATAGTCACTTTTATTATACATTTTATACAAGGGCTTTTCTTGCTTTCATTTCGGAGAATGAATTTACTATCTTAATTTCAGACGCCAATTGGCTAGAAAAGCAAAGCCGGGGGAGGGGAGGGAGGCAGGAAGATGAGTCACAACACTTTCCGCGTCCCGCCACGAGACGACTGTTCTACTGACCTTGGACTTTGGTCAAGGGCATCAGACTTACTGTATTTCAGAACTCATTGGGGTAGCCGGGTAGATCTTCGGTTTTACCTTGAATTTCAAATGTAATAGTTTTAAGACAAAATTCCCTCTATAGTCAGCGGCAAATCATTGGAAGCTTGGGAGTTTTAGATGTGTGAATTAATTTTTCAATCCACAAACTGGCAACGACGTTGGGCTAGGGGTATAGAGGGAAGTGTACAGCTGTTTAGGGTCCAAGCTTCCAATGATATGCCAGCGAGTATAGTTTAAATATTTCTGCCCAATATTTAAATCAGTTTCTAAAAATTTGCCAAATTTATTTTTTTTTTCACAAAAATTAGTCAATTTAATGCCCCTCCAAAAGGCTTGAGTGTGCGGCTGCATACTTCGCACACCCCTTAGGCCGGCCCTGCTTCAAACCAGCCTTATTTTCATCAACTGAATCACACTTTTCATGCCTCTAAATGCCAGACATTTATCTATGACTCCAAATTCATGTGCGCTAGCTCACGGTCTAATAGTACATATCGGTTATTTCAAATAATCTTTCTAAGGCCATAGAGTATGATATTGCATCTGTGGTGTGCGGGTTGGAGACGTACCAATACCAATCTTTTATTTATGAAATGATGTTTATATCACATAGAACATTAGAACTACATTTTATGTTGTTATTTAAAATGACATTCCTTTTCAGAATGCAGTTATAGCGAAAATGCGTTACAGAACGAATCGGCTTTGAATTATTTTTCTGACATTTCGGCAGTGTAATGCGCGGAGTCTGATTTACGAAAGCAACGAAACTACGAAACGTCACGGTTTACAATCCGCATCGCGGATGCCACAGTTGTCAGATGTGGCATTTATTAGCTTTGGAAATGTAGGTTTCATGTATTTTTTCGGGGATATTAATTGAATGAAGTGAAACAAGTTAGTTGATATTTAATATTTAATTATCGTGAACAATATATCGGACATAATGAAGAATATTTCTCCCAAAATCAAGTATGAAAAAGTGCCCCAACATCATTTCGGCGATATTGGTCGAAAGTCTCATCGCACTTCAATTTCGGTGAGGTTTAAATGGAATAACAATGCGTTTTTATAAAGAATTGTGTAAACTGCATGCTTTCAATATCATGTTAGACTTAACGTTGTTTTTTTTGTAATCTTTGTATTTTCATTAGGTCTAGTCTCTAGTGATTCCTGCGATCAATAATTCCGTTTGACACTGACCTGGAACTCGTTACTTTATTTTAATTATTCATTTATTACCTTTCATTTTCCAATCGATCTTCAATTTTCTTATTTCGGTAATGATAAATTGATTGGATTTTCTTGTAGAGGCAGCTTATAACAACGATGTTTTTTTGGTAAATGTTTGCGTCTCAAATTGGACATGCCAGTGGAAATAGATTCAGACATATAATATAAAAATCATTATAGTATTTGATATAAAGATATTTGCTGCGAATTTTGCCTTTTGCAATGATTAACTACCTTATCAAGTAATATCAAATTGATTAAAAACTAGCAGGAAAGTGTAACAAAATAACGCGGCAGAATATTCTAGAAGGTAAGCCAAAGTGCGTTGCCCAATAAAAATTAAAAAGATTATTCATTTATCATATTTCTGAATATTTCATGGCAAAATTAATGTTACCTTTGCTAAGAAATTTATATTGGCATTTATCTTTTTACAATTGTTGGGCATCGTAACTTTTGAATTAATGGTTTAATGGGATGTGATATATTTCCTAGGATCAGTACGGAAAAAACGGTACAAACTTCTTCAACATAGAAGTAGTTAATACATATTGTAAATAATAAAGTCTTTTCACTTGGATCTTGAATATCAGCTCTAACCCCCATTGAATAGAAAACATTGAAAGTATTACAATTGGTATGTTGTAAGGTAGGTATGCAGGCATATGTGATGAAATAATATGAAGTAATATGTTTTGTATTCTGGCTGTTAACGTTAACTCTAACTTACCAACACAGAGTTTTGATTAGAAAATAGAATACTAGACAAATTTTGCATCCCGAGTACTATTGTTCATTTACTATAATAGAAAACATATTAGGAATTGGCTATAGGTAGATTGTTAAATACATTATATATCCATTAGTTTGCTATTTATATATTAAAGTTTCAAATTGAGTCTAAATGTCTTAATATGCTGAAAAAAAGGTGGTATTTGTATGTCTTGTCTGCAATTTATGATATAGTGAAATCTTTCATGAAACTCGAATTTGTGCTTCCGGATTTCTACCATTGTGAAATTGTTCTACTAATTTATCTGTGTATCGTCTATTATTCATGGCAAATTAATTGTCTATTATTCATGGCAAATTAATTCTATCAGTGGTAGAATTATCTTTTTTTCTACTCCCTGCTTAGTAAGTACTCCATTATGAAACTGATTTTTGCGGGATGTAAGTACGTTTTACTTCCCTAGGGAAGTAATAGAGCAGCGCCATCTGCCTCCTTAACTGCATCGATATCCATTTTGTCAATTTTTTTAAGAATCTGACACTAGATTATATTTGTTTGAAAAACAGTCAGTCCTGTTAATGGACACCAGGCATTTGTAAATCTGTCATACATTATTATTATTATTATTATTATTATTATTATTCAATATGCGGTTAACTCCACCACGACCTTAAGATCTATTGTGCCCCCCCATTAGAGCTGTTTCACTACTGCGCCATCTACAGCTCGCCTTGTAGTTCCCGAATATTAATGAACTCCAATATCTGGGAAGGCTTCAAGGAGGTTTCGTCCACACTGCTACAAGTTTCTTGTCCAAAGGATTTATTCGGTTGGCTTGCAATGGCGAGGCATTCTGTAAGCAGGTGAACAGGAGTTACGAAACAATAATTTTGTGCAACGCGTTAAAATATCATAAAATACACCGGTTATTGTGAATTTTCTTGGCACTTTTTGTTTTGTTTTGGGTATTTTCATGAGAACTGCTGCAGAGTCCAAGTTCATACATTCTATTGTTTTCATTTCATAAAGTTCGTCTCTTGTAGAAGACCCATGATTAATAGATCCAAAAAATTAATAAAATTATTTAGCAAAAAAAATGTTACTGCGTGGGTGGGATTGGCCCAAGAAAGCACTGTACCACTGAGCTAACTTAACTTGAAAATATTAATTTGGTACAAATTGTATCAGTAGTAACGTCTGTAACATGTTTTCTCAAATAATTATTTAAAAAAAATTCAACAAATTTATCTAAAAAGATAACAATTTATTATATCACGTAGATAAATCTCATCTGGAGCGTTTTTTAAAACTTGTCGAATTCATCTTTGGAGAAAATGTCCTGTAGCTATATAATTTTCTCTTAAGGAATGTTCGAAGTTTTGAATATGTTCACATATTTTTCTTTTGATATTTCTCATCATTTGATTCAAGTTCTAACATCTAACTAAACAGAGATGTCACTATTCGTTGCTTGAATTTTGTCATTCCATGGGAGATGTGATAAATTGTATAATGATAACGCAATGACTTCATTGTGTTATCATGTAAGGAAATGAAATTGAAGACATACATTGTACCTTATTGCTTGATTGAAAACAGTTAGAAAGGAGCAGTATTGTGTTTTGGTCGTAAAAAAAAAATTCTATATACGTTAATGCCATGTTTAGCTAGACCCCTCAGTCCAATTTTATTCAATACTTCTGAAGTAAACTATTTTTTCGAATTCAATGTACTCATTTAAATCGATGAAGTTGTAGCCAAATTACGAGTAAAATAAAATACCTGAGGTTTCTACAACGATTACAATAGTGCGATTAATGTCGAAACGACGAAACGTCGTTTCGAAATTTAAAATTCCAACGAATTTGGCCCGATTTTATAGATTGAAAGCAAGTTGCGTTCTTACATTATCAATATTACATTAAATGGCAAGATATGCAGTTTTACGATATCGGTGTATTATTATTGTTTATCTACTATTGTTCCCCAAAGCACTTGATATTTAGGTATATTGATAATATTTTGAATTAGCGTTTTTAGTGGAAAATGAAATTAAATTATTTGATTTTTTGATGAGTAGGTTCAGCTCTCGTGTTTTAATCCGTTAATGTTTAAGGTATACTGGGTGGGACATTTGAAAAAATGCACCTAGATTATTCTTAATGGCAGTGGATCTTCTAGAAAATTGCGAGATAGATCGATTTCCTTCTAAAACTTTTTCTTTCATTTATTATTCCAACACTCCCAAAAGATTTTTCACATTCATTTCAACGCAGAACAAACCTTTTTGAATGGTTATGAAGAGAGTAGAAATATGTACCTTCAAAATGATGTGCCACTTGACCTCACGTGCCATTCAATAAATTTGGGATCAAAATATGTCCCCCTCGGAACAATAATTGGTCTATCTTTTGATTTTAAAGGAAAACCACTACCATTAAAAGTATAAATATTATGTTATGGGTTTCAGATACGGTTCCGGATTATCCGGATAGTTTAGGTACACACATTATATTTTTAAGGAATTGTAAAAGTAAAATACAAATAGGTAAGGGATTTTTTCATGGTTATTATTTGGTACTAACGTCTGTCACATAAGTAACTATTATAGCTACTCGTTTTCAAGTGTTATCTTCTTAAAAACAAATTCCTGTCTCATTCAGACCCTGCCCCTAACCGAAATTTTTCGAATCTTTTATATCAGATTCGGTAACGATTACCGATAATTTTTTATTTTATATTATATATATATATATATATATATATATATATATATATATATATATATATATATATATATATATATATATCATTATATTTATATATATATTTCTATAAATATATTATATACTTTATATATATTTATATATAATATATAAATATAAAAATATATATATATATATATATATATATAAATTATATATATATATATATATATATATATATATATATATATATATATATATATATATATATATATATATATATATATATATATATATATATATATATATATATATATATATATATATATATATATATATATATATACTCCAAACACGAAATTCATACCAAATGTATTGGATTTTTTGTACCAAAATCTTTAACTTTTCAAGTTGGTGATAAGATAAGTACGTGTGTGTACGTACGTAGGATACATTACTATAGAATAAATTTCTATTTCAATTAAGTGTACATCTGTCATTATTGCAGACTTATAATTATTTTAGGTGTATGGAAATTTAGTGAGTATATTATCATTGAAATATTTACAAAACAAACCAGGTGTAACATACAACAAGAAATAATTGATATAGTTTCAACCGTTGACGATATATTATATTACATAACAACTTTAAGAAGCATATGATATGAGTGACGGTTAACAATAGTGTATTCATGAACTTGGTATTTGAAAAACATTTTTTCTGACATTTAAAAGTGTTTTGGTTTAACTAGAAAACAGTAAACTTGTAAGTTTTTTTTCAGGAAACTAGAGTTGGAGGTTCATGTATTACCGAAATATAGTATACAATAATTTTCCAAATTTCCACTAAACTAGAAAATTTCAATAAATGGTCATATTTTTTAAAGTTTCCATTATAAATCGACATTTGGGTACGAAATGTCACTAATGAAATTTCCATTAAATTTACCAAGGATCAATGTTTCATACCATAAACTGAAGATATAATAAAAGCTCCGATATTCTTGAAGCTGCTTTGGAATACTTACTTCTTGGCAATTCAACAAGAGCTGTTTTGTTAAAATCACGTGAGCTTTATTCAACTTGAAATCATTTATGATAAAACAACCAAAAAGTATATTGGTGAAAAACTGAGGTTGAACGGTATTTGATACGAATGAAAATAATATTTAAATCAGAATGAAATCATAATTTTATCCAACAATTAATGGAAAAAACATAGAACGCTAAAAAGGGGTGAAAAATCATATAAAATAAGCATTTATGATACAACAAGCAGAAAGTATATGCCTCAAATCCTGAGGTAGAAACGTATTTGATTAAAATCAAAATAATCCAAATTATCTAAAAATTAATGGAAACAAACAAAAAATTCTAAGAATAATCGAAAAATTATATTATGAAATTATAGATGTTGAATATTTCACTGTAGGTTAGTTAATCATTAATATATTGAAGAATTGAATTTACTATGTTAATTCTTAAGGCCCCTACACACGGTCGTCGATGTCTTGATACATCAACGTGCATTCAAAAACGTGCAATACCGTTAATGTGAATGCAAAAAACGCACGTTTTGAATGCAAAACCCGGACGAACCGCGTTGATGTTTTCTGAAATCGCTTGAATTTTTGGATGCGCATTCCAACGAACACTTGCAGGAGTCAACGTGTGGAGGCGATTTACCGTGATAGTAGCGGCGGTTAAGTTTTTTCAAACAATTGATTACTGCAGTAGGTATTTAAAATAATAAGTTAAATTCAGATTACCCAATATATTTCACATTGTTTGGGTTTTGAAACCAATATTAACATCTAATAGATTTGTATATTATTTACTATAAATCTTTGCAGAACAATATCCTGGGAATTTCTATGGGAATTTGTTGAGTTGTACAGGGGCCTACCCTGCTTGTGGCAGACAATTTTAAAACACTATTTAGACCGAAATGAAAGCTGCAATTCAACAAAATGCTACAAATAGTACAGTTGTCTCTGAAATCAATACTCTTCGAGGTGGGTTTCGGAAAGAAAATAAAAAAGTTTTGATCTCGTAGAGAAGTGATATGGTCAGGCGCGGATCCAGGCCCGACTTTTGGGGGAAGGAACTTTTATATATTCAAAAGCCAAAAGGTACTGGTATTTTGGGCAATGGTAAATCGAGTATCTCCCAATCAAAACAATTAGGTGGGGCCCGGGCCATTTGGGGGGGGGGGACGTTCCCCCCTCTGGATCCGCGCCTGGATACGGTGAGGGTTTCGGAGATATTATAGTAAAAAAATTTAAATCTTGGTAATTCCTTCCAGTCGCTGAATATCTGAGCAATGCAATTATTGGCGATGTGTTTGACGTTTTATTAATGGAGTAACAATTACCAAGAGTTACGAATAGGTTTCCCTTTTTAGAAGTCAACCTTAAGACCAGATTCGGCGAATATTTTTCCCTTTTTCTTGCACAAGTGCATAAGTACCCGCCACTGCCACTAGAGCTAGAGCTAAATATTCCTCTTTCTCAGACATCTTGCCAAACAGTTTGGTAGACTGGACAAAACTATGGTTTTGTACGTACGTGTGTACGCAATCGGCTGCACGTTATTGGTTGAACGTTTTTGGAAGCACGGCGATGTATCAAGACATCGACGCCTTTGCATATAAAATATATTGTAATTATAAATACATATAGCGGACTGGTTTCGGACATACGTCCATCTTCAGCGCATGTACTAAATCGACTTTAAGTTAGTTTATTTATGCGCAGCCATATATGTTACTGCAATAAACATTTTTTTGTATGTAATTTATATCGTCGTTGCAGTATTAAATAATTTTTCAATAATATCAATGGATGTCATTGCACATGGCCAATTGGCAACTAAACGTATTAAAAATCTACATGAATTATGATCAGGTCATGGACAAAAACCCCGCCACTTGTTCCATCGATTTGAAGGAAGTTTCAATAATATTTCAATCATAAACGTAGGAGCATACTAAAAAGAATTTCCATTGAAAGAATAAAATCAGTTTCTATTTATTGAATGATGTATTCCAGTAGCTGATTCAGAGGATTAGTTTTTCGATGTAGGAGAAGAGTAGACGCGTCAACTATTCTTAGGTGTATAAAACAATACTTGATAACTTGAGACTGCTAATATTAGATGATAATGGAAACCATGGAAACCTTGACCCATGTAATATAAAGGGTTTTCCAATAAGAGCAGGTATATGTTGAAATGAAATTAAACAAGCTGTGTGTGAGGTATTAACGAGAGAGACCCATGTATGCCTTTACGTATGGAATATGACATCGTTTAAATCTCCGCCGCGGCTTCTCACGGTGTCACGTATACGATTGGTCCAATTATTAATAACTCTGCCGCATAGATCAGTCTGAATTTGTGCGATGGCCTGCGTTATGTTGACTTTGAGGGCATCGGTCGATTGAGGCTTATTGGCGTAGACTTGTGACTTCAGAAAACCCCACAAGAAGAAGTCTAACGGGGTTAAATCGCACAATCTTGGTGGCCAATTCACGTCATCTCAACCCTACCCTCAAAGCGTTCATGCGGAAAGTCCATTGTGGCGTTTGCTGTATGGCACATAGCGCCGTCCTGCTGAAACAACATGTCGTCCACGTCCATATAGTTCAATTTGGGACAGAAGAAATTCGTTAACATCGTTCTGTAACGCTCGCCGTCGACGGTGATTGCCTCACCAACGTCGTTTTCAAAAAAGTACGGACCAATTACTCCACAGTCGCATCGAATTTGGCCACTAAACGTTGGAGAGTCGACTGTGAAGAGCCACTGCGTCTGCTGTAAAATGGGATAGAGCGCAACGTATGCACTAACGAACACTCGTTTTGGTAATAAAGTTTTATCATTTGGACGTGCTGCTCTATAGTGTAACTTCATTGTGATTTGTTATAAGTGACTGAATAATAATAAACAGATTTGACAGTCGCCGCTAAAACAACATGGCCGCTACAGGCTGCCAACATCTATCTACCCGCTCTTATTGGAAAACCATTTACAAAATATGTTCGTAATTATTTGAATTAAGGAGGAATTTATGAATTATAAAAAATCGAAAAGCCAAAAAAGGGACCACTAGCTATGTTTCATTGAATTTGTTGTGGCGGTGGCCGTCTTATATAGGAAATAATTATGTGCTATTCAGTCAGGTCTACTAATATTAGACGGTGAAGGAATCCACACAAACTCTTATCCACGTAATGTAAAAAATTGGTAATTAATTATTCGATTTAAGGATTTTTCTAACAAAAAAATTAATGTAGATGTTAATTGGTAGTCCTGAAGATGTGGATGGCGTTGAAAAAATTAAATCTGTATTCTTCAGAGTTGGTGTACTAGATAAAGGGGAGGTTAGTTCAATGGATGTTATCGAAGAATTTGGGTTGTTTGTGCTTGAGTTTGTGGGATTGATTGTTGTGTTCATGATTCATATTGTTTGTTAGATAAATTTAATCTTTATGTATTATACCTACTTAAATGTTTTTTTCAGTCCTATCATTTATAACCTCAGTTGACGTTTTTTGAATATGCAACAATTCTAAATTCTCGGCATTTGTGATATTTTTATATTTCTAAAATTTGAGTGCAATTAATGTTGAAATTATGATAGTGCTGTAGTTTGTGTATTTGCATATGTGGGTGCTTCTTTCCTACAAATTTTTTGTCCAGTAGATCAACTTCAAATACATACAGATTTAATTATGTCAACACTATCCACATTTTCATAACATCCAACCAACCTTTAATCACATCGACAACTTTCATTTTTCTAGGCTAGGTGTAATATCTTTTGAAAGACAAATCCGTAAATCAAATAATGAAGTACCTATTTTGTACATTAAGAGGGTAAGGGTTTCTGTGGTTTGCCATAACATCTAATATTAGCAGACCTTACTGCTGATATTGGATTGAATAGCACCTAATTAGTAACTGAAGTCGATGGTCAATGCCGCAAAAAATGCAATGAAACATTGTTGTTGCTTTTTAACTATCCAATTTTTCGTAACGCGGGTAAGGGTTTCTGTGGTTTTCCTTAACATCTAATATTAGCAGGGCTAAGTGCTAATGTTGGACGTAATCAGTGACAGAAGAAGACGGCCAACGCCGTCATTACAAATGTAATGAAACATTGTAGTTTGCTTTATGGTTATCCAATTTTTCCAAAATTTATAAACACCAAAGGAATTTTGATCTATCAGAAGTTTTGAAACACTTTACAGCACTTTTTTAAAATCGGTTCGAAAACGTATAAATTGTCTGTTATTGCTAAGAACAAATAAATGAGTAAAAATACAACTCAGGCAAGAACAAATGATATATACACATAAAAAAATTTCTACATATATATATATATATATATATATATATATATATATATATATGTAGATATTCGAAATTTTTTTATGTGTATTGAGTTGGAGTAGGGGTGGAAATTGAACTCTGCTGATGATGTTTATTATTGTTATATATTTTACGACATGGATATACTGTAATACATCGTTAATCAGTGTGAATAATTGATTATGGTTGAAATAGTTCAAATTAAAAACATTGTACGAATCAATGGAATAACATTGAATTAATAATTTTTGAATGAAATTTAGAACCAGACTTGTAAATGTTGACCCAATTTTGAGAAAATGCTTTTTGACGAAGTCGATAAATTTTTTTTAACTTAACTGACAATGGATTCATTTAAAGCGTATAATTTACTGTGGTTAGTCATGAACAAAGATATAATCCAAATATTTTTTATCTCGTTCATTTGCTTCTTATATAAATCCATAATTAAAAGCTATTTTCTATTTATAAAGTATGATAAAAAATGAATAAAATGAAGAGAAACCGGGCAACCTTCGTTGAACTCATAAAAGTGTTATCGATCAATCTCAAAATTCATTAGATGTCAAACTAGTGAAGCATAGTCGAGCTGTTCTTCGAGAAATTGTTCTGCTAGAAGAATAATGAAATTTTTTGCATTCCTACGCTGCAATGTTCTTGGAGATGATAAATTGAAAGTAAGTTTGCGGAGTTGAGAATTTAAAATTTTTGTTTTATTGACATATATATATATATATATATATATATATATATATATATATATATATATATATATATATATATATATATAAATATATATATATATAAATATAAATATATATATATATATATATATATATATATATATATATATATATATATATATATATATATATATATAAATATATATATATATATATATATATATATATATATATATATATATATATATATATATATATATATATATATACATATCAATCCTTGAACGGATGCTCATAAAATATTGCTTTTTTATCCGATAAAAATGTATCACACTTTTTTTTATAGAAAACAAAAGCTATAATAGAAAAAGTATCTGAGATTACAGCGTTTACACACTGATAAAATAAAACAAAGTTTGCAAATTAACGTCATTGGCTTGAGACATGCAATAATTTACTATGTACGTGAAATAAACGACACCGAATTAATTCTCATAATACAGCTATGTACCGGGTGGCCAGATAAGAATGCAAAGTGCTGTATCTCGTAAACTATTGTTCGTAGAGACTTGCGGTAAAAAATATTATATTTAAAGTGACCAACAAAGAATCTTGGAAATTATTGTCAGTTTTCCAAGATGGCCGCCAGGGGCCTAACCACCATCTAAAAATTTCAAGGTGATTTTTCTCTGAAATATACCTAGTAATTGTATGACACAACTATTTCCTTTTTTAAGCTAAGCTTTACTCGTGTAATTTTAGTTCAACACTTTTTGACGTAAGTATATATTGAAATGAAGTAGTGGGGGGGGGCATACAATGTTTTTTTGAATAAACAGCTGTCACTCCTGAACGACTGAACGGATTTCAACAACGTTAGTCTCGTTGAAAAAAAGCATTTATTGTTACATCAAAACCATTTCATCTGTGATAAGTCAAATTTTTAGTGATGCACCTAGAGAGCGTTTTTTGATATAATAACAGAAAATTTCCAATTTCTCTGAAAAATCAGATACAATAACCTGACTTTCTTGTCATTGAAAGGTAGTGTAAAGATACCGAAATAGGCTAGTGAAAACCGTATCTCCATATTTCTAGCCTAAAATATCGAAGAAATAAAATTTAGTATATTTCTAAGAAGACTCCATTACACCGGTATTTATTTTCATTTATTTGTCTTTTTCCATGAATCAATGATAAAATTTCATTATTTTATGATTTTCAAATGAAAGTATTCTTAGTTGAAAAAAATCAAAAAAAACGTGTAGGAGCATAATAATCAACGTAATAATATGCAAGTGCAAGGTAGTCAGCATAAATATGCCTTAAATCAACTTATCAACAAATATTAAAATTATACTTATTGTGGCAGTGTAATGAGATTTTGTGGCACACACAAGTAAGGATTGAAAACGATTGAAATGACTTTTACAAACGATGAAGCTGTTTATATAATTGCGGTATATTTTGAATGTCTTCAAAATGCGGCATTGGCCCAAAGAGTATACAGAGCTCTCTATCCAAATCGGCAGTTACGCCATGCGAGAATTTTTCCGCGATTATTGCGAAATTTACGTAACGCTGGTACCTTTCGACCTTAAGAATTCCCGATAAAAATTCTCTATATTCCCCAAATATGCCCAGAAATTCTCGCATGGCGTGACGGCCAATTTAGTTATCGAGCTCTATTTAATCTTTTTGTCAATTCCGCTTTTGAAGATATTCAAAATATAACGCAATAATATTAACAGCTTCATAATTTGTAAACGCATTTCAATAGTTTTCAGTCCTTGTGCATGCCACAAAATCTAATGACACTGCCACTATAAGCATAATTTTATTATTTTTGACAAGTTTATTTTAGGCATTTGTTTTTCCTCCCTTACTCTTCATATTCTGACTATCTTGCACTTGCATATTATATTTATTGATTATTATGCCCCTACACGTTTTATTAAAATTAAATTTTATCATATATTCTTGGAAAAAGACAAATAAATAAAAACAAATACCGGTGTAATGGTGCCTTCTTGGAAATATACGATAACTTAATTTTCTTTCTTCGATATTTTAGGCTAGGAATAAGAAATCGAGATACGGGTTTCACTAGCCTATTTCGGTATCATTACACTACATTTTAATGGCAAAAAAGTCAGATTATTGCATTTGATGTTTCAGAGAAATTGGAAAATTTCTGTTATTATATCAAAAAACGCTCTCTAGCGACATCACTAAAAATTTGACATATCACAGATTAAATGGTTTTGATGTAACAATAAATGCTTTTTTTCAACGAGACTAACGTTGTTGAAATCCGTTTAGTCGTTCAGGAGTTACAGCTGTTAATTCAAAAAAACATTGTATCACCCCCCAACTACTTCATTTCAATATATTCGTCAAAAAGTGTTGAACAAAAATTACTCGAATAAAGCTTAGCTTAAGAAAGGAAATAATTGTGTCATACATTTACTAAGTATATTTCAGAGAAAAATCACCTTGAAAGTTTTAGAAGGCGGTTACGCCCCTGGCGGCCATCTTGAAAACCTGAAAATAATTTCCAAGATTTTCTGTTAGCCACTTTGGTTATAATATTTTTTTCCGTCGACCTCTAAATAAAAGCTTACTTTAACGTACACGAAATTGATCATTAATGACCCATTTTAATGTGCAAATTCTTCTATTTTAATGTATGATTGTCATGGGCAACCAAACACAGAAGTATTCAGCACGGAATAGTTGAATTATTCTGTGTCTGTACTGTTATTCCACAGAGAAAAGGAATTCATAATTCAAATTGAAAAATTTAACTCTATACAAAATAAAGTAGAAACTGCGGAAAAATTTTTATGCAATAATCGTTCGAAAGTAAATAACACTTCAGCTTCCACCGGTTCCACATATTCCTTATCGGATATTGTAGGTAATGTTAACTATTCAGAATGTCACATGTCTAATATTCCATCTATGAATTTCTCAAATTGTTCCATCGGGAGCATAAATATAAATATATCGAAATGAACATAGAAATTTATATTGTGTCAAGTGTATCTGTCATGCAAAATAAAAATTTATTTCAATCAAGAATTTATACTCAATTCATGATGAGGTCGACGGAAAAATCTTGGAATAAACTCGTTTATTAATGTAGCGATTAATGGTCTCGAACTATTAACGCGCTCGCTCCGCTCGCGCGTTAAAATATCTCAACCATTAATCGCTGTCATTAATAAACTAGTTTATTAAATAACTATTACCGCAAGTCTCTATGACCAATAGTTTACGAGATACAGCTCTTTGCATTTTGATCTGGCCACCCGGTACATACGTTAAGGTAGAGGCGTAATTTGTATATAGAAAGATACTCTACTAGATATGCATAGGTAGCAGTATGACTTATCGTAAGCGATGAATTGAAGTAAATATAACTACTATATTTAATATTTTGAATATTTTAGCAGGTTTTCACTCTGAAAACCTGCTTATTAATATGGGCGCGATTAGAAAAGTTGGACCTAGGACCAAGATGGTTTTCGTTTCATGACTTTTTATGATGTTTTGAAATAAATCTTGTTTATACGATAAACGGCGCAATTTTGTAGCAATAGGGTTGAGAGTTCGTATCTAGGTAATTTTGTATGATATCTTCAATAGGTTTGGTTTTGGTTCGAATTGGTTGGGGGGTTGACTCCCCGGGGAAATAAATAAATCTTGTTTACGATATGAAGGGCGCAATTTTGAAACAATAGGGTTGAAAGTTTGTAAATAGGTAGTTTCGTATGATATCTTGGATGGGATTGGTTTTGGTTCGAATTTGTTGCGGGGTTGACCCCCCCCGAAGGAACATAAATCTTTTTTTCACCACAGAAGACGCAATTTCATAGCAATATGGTTGAAAATTTGCAACTCGGTAGTTTTGTATGATATCTTGAATAGGATTGGTTTTAGTTTTAATTGGTTGTAATAGGGTTGAAAGTTTGTAAGTAGGTATTTTCGAAAGATATCTTGGATAAGATTGGTTTTGGTTCAAATTGGTTGGGGGGTTGACCCCCTGAGGGAAAAAATAAATCATGTTTACATGATAAAGGGTGTAATTTTGGAGCAATAGCATTGAAAGTTTGTAAGTAGGTATTTTCGAAAGATATCTTGGATAAGATTGGTTTTGGTTCAAATTGGTTGGGGGGTTGACCCCCTGAGGGAAAAAATAAATCATGTTTACATGATAAAGGGTGTAATTTTGGAGCAATAGCATTGAAAGTTTGTGAGTAGGTAGTTTCGTATGGCATATTGGATGGGATTGGTTTTGGTACGAATTCCTTGGGGAAATGAATCTCGTTTACACGATAGAAGGCGCAATTTTGGGACCATAGGATTCAAACTTTGTATGTAGGTAGTTTCGTATGATATCTTGGATGGTATTTATTTCGATATAAATTGGTTCGGGGTTGACCCCACGGAGGAGGAAATACATATTGCTTACACGATAGAGGGCGCAATTTTTGTTTTTTGGATTGGGAACAAAAATCATAATTGAATGAATAAATTTTTCAAACTGGATACGTTTTGTAAACCAGCTTTTCTAATGCAGCTCGCTGCGATAGTTTTTTATTTTTGCTCTAATGACATGAAACTTATTAATGTCGTGCACGAGTCTGCAAATTATTGCACATTTTCTCAAACCATGTATTTCCTGTTGTCACGTTTATTTTTGAGACGTCTTCGATAATTGAATCAAAATCCGTTTAGTCTTATCACTTGAAAGCGGGTATAAATCTTTCAATAAAATACAAAATTCGGTAAATTCTATGTTTTCAAAGTTTGTTTTCCAACTAATGTCACAAGATAACTCGATGAAATTCCTTTCTTCAGCAGAATGAAATAAGTCAGTTTTGCTAAAAAATGTATATTCGCAACTCTTATGCATCTTTGTATCCCTTCTCTTTAAGCAAAAGGAACATTTCTTCTCTCAATTCAGAGGTATGAGATAATATATTATCACGTGAGAGCCACCGTGCACTGCTATAAAATATAAAGATGTTCGGCTTCCATATCTCCATAAAGTTTTTTAAAAAATCTTGCTTTTAACAGACGGGATTTTATGAAATTTATCACATATTCTTATACCTGATTCTGTGCAGGACTCAGATGCTTTGACGCAAGCGCTTCTCATGAATAATGCAATGGGCCCACAGTTCATTTGGTGATTTTCTTCGAATAAATTTCTGTAATCCTCCATATCAGCCAGACAAGGAATGACCTTGATCCATCTGTACAGATAAAAATGCACTTAAGCTAATATAATTTATCAAGAATCTCGAACAAATCCTGCCCCTACATCGATATTTTTACAGATGGTCTCGTTGTATATTATTGCCAAATATAAACCATACGTAGCATATTATGTATGCCTGATCTAGCTGCAATTCAAATTTCTACTCCTTTGACTTTTTAAGGAATTGATCGTTGATATCTTCCGTCATATGTTGTAGTCTCCACCATTCTGTGAGCTACCTTGTAATATGCTAGCAAAGCGTCGTTTGTCATTGATGCATTTTTAATAAGAGTATTTTTCTGTTGATTTAGTTTTTTAAACTTTCTGGCAAAAAAATCACGATATTTGCCCTCGGATTTGTCAACCATGCTCAAGTGATTGTAATATGCTAGCAAAGCGTCGTTTGTCATTGATGCATTTTGTTCAACCATGCTCAAGTGATTATCTTCTGAATGACGCTCCACTTTACTTGGAAGCATAAACCTCAGTGCCAGAACTTTCATACACAAAACGCTTTGCGGTCTTCGCCATTGATTTCTGTTGAAGTAAAGCCAAACTCTGAATACCCTTCATAATATTTACGATATTTTCGTTTATTCACAGTCGAAGAAATGATTTATTTTTCTGCACTTCTTATTTTGTTTAATCATGTTCAATAATAGTTCCATCATAAAACATTCAAGAGTAAAAAATCGCAACACTATTTATCAACAAAAAATATCACTTCTCAGTCGTATTTTCCCCGAAAATAATTTTATTTTCGAACGTACGATAATAACGTCATTTCTCGATTGACAGGATCATCGAAAAGTTCTATTTCTCCGCCAAGGCGGAGAAGTGTTGCTATGCAACACTTTTCCGGCCGGCGGCAGGAAAAGATGCAAAGATGAATTGGTAACCACGAACAAAAAATTCTCCAATTCAAACGTCATTTTTATTCGTTAAAGTTACATTGAATGTACAATTGGTCAATGTTGCATTTTGAAAATTAAAACCATGTAATAATGAACTGGTAGGATTCTGTCTCGGATTCTGTTCAAAAGCTGATGCCTCAATAGAGTAATCTGAGTTGCTGGTTCCAGGGAAATCGTTGATGCTCAATATCCTACCAGCAATGTCATTCTTATTTCGCAGAGAATCCTCGATATACCCTTCTGCTAGACTACTTGACTTCCAACCTCCGTGTCGTTTCAAAGACTCAATGTTGGCTCCTCCATCTATAAGTAGCAGAAGTTCGTCTCAATGAATGACCTGTGTATTCGCTTGGATGATTCAATTGCAAAAAAGTGGCAAACCTCTCTTGGAACACTTCCTATACCATGTATTCCCATCACAGCTCTGTAGCATTTTCCAGATTGATATTTCAAAAAAAATCTATTTTCAACGAAATCCTTTGGTCTTAACGCAGTGTATCTCCGATAAATATTTAGATTATTCTCCCCGATAACTGTGAATGTTCGAACTTTTCTCGTTTTACTATCAGGAATATTGACTATTATAATATTTCCCTTGTCCTCGATATCTGTACTTTTCATTTTCACCATTTCGTCACATCTGCAGGCACCAGCTATTCCGAATAATAAAACAATCTGAAACAACCACGTGATCAAAAATACAAAATTAAAATTACTTGAAATATGATAGTTACCTTTAATCCTAAATATGAATCATCCGGTGCTTCGAAGAGAAAAAGTTCGAACTCTTCCTTAGAAAAAACTCTTGATTTTTTTGGAAGATATCCTTCATTGGACTTTTTCAAAAATATGCGCAACTTCAGATATTTACCAATATCTATTCCATGCATCGCTAGATGCGACTTTATCATTGAATATCGGGCCCACAAAGTAGAGGATTTCCATTTTTTTTCTCTAGCCACTGAATTGAAATATGCTAGAAGCACATTCTCTTGGTAAACTGTCACATTTTTCGAATTGCACCAATTCACGAAGTGATCATATGCTGCAGAATATTTTTCAATAGACTTCGTTGGTCCAAGGGTAGACTCTTCTTCTTTGGCCAAAACCTCAATTTCTGAAGACATTTTCACTTTAAACCACTTCTCACCAGGTTGCGAATTATAACTATCAATATTATTTTACTTTAAGTATATCTGTCAGAATCAATTTTGTGTGGCAACCGTAACTAGGAAAATGTTCCATAATTCTTAACGATCGTAAGTAGATAGAATTAATGTGCGTAAATGTGAATCGATCCAAAATAGTTATTTATGTACCAAGTGCGTTATATAGATCCTTATGCCCTGAGGGAAACATTCGGCCCGAGGGCCTCTGGCCCGAGGGATGATAAGGATCTAGTAACGCACGCGGTGCATACAAGATTTTATTTTTCACGAAAAAATTATTACATTATGATGAAAAAGCGATTTTAAAATCGTTTCACTTCTCCTATCCATTTTCCTTCTCATAGTAGGCATGTCATTTGTTGATAGTTTGACGTTTGTGAATATTTTTGTCATCATATTCAGTGAATGTCATGCTGCTTTCTTTGTGTAGTCTTATAGAAATAATGAAAATGAAAATGAATTTACCCAAGAATATCATAGAAAATGCAGCCAAAGCTGCGAATAATTGATTGCCGGAGAAATCCAGAGTCGGATACGAGAAGGATTATGAAGTATTTAATCAATGAAATTTGCTTCATTTCTCCTAGTACAACAAGCGGGCGTTTTGAATCCATTATGCCCGCAAATGCGGGCGTAATGGCCTAGGGCATAATGTGTTTATAGCAACCGTATCCAAGGTGAAATAAACATATAATATACAAGTGAAAAATAAATGGATATTCAGATTTGTATGAATTTCAAAACGTTTGAAAATAAAATAACATATTTCATTCGGAGTAGAAGTGACTTTTCATGAAAAGTGACACTTCTCCTCTTTATGAATTAATATACTATTATTTTCAAACGTACAATAATAACGTCATTTCTCGATTGACAGGATCATCGAAAAGTTCTATTTCTCCGCCAAGGAGGAGAAGTGTTGCAACACTTTTCCGGCCGGCGGCAGGAAAAGTGTTACTATACAAAAGATGAATTGGTAACCATGAACAAAAAATTCTCCAATTCAAACGTCATTTTCACTTTCAACCACTTCTCACCGGGTTGCGAATTATAACTATCAATTATTTTACTTTATATCTGTCAGAATCAATTTTGCGTGGCAACCGTAACTAGGCAAATGTTCCATAATTCATAATCGATCGATCGTAAGTGGATAGAATTATTATGTGCGTAAATGTGAATCAATTCAAAAATGAATATTCAGATTTTTATGAATTTCAAAACGTTTGAAAATAAAATAACATATTTCATTCGGAGTAGAAGTGACTTTTCATGGCTCGCTTTCAATTTTCAAGCTCAAGCTCGCCATGAAAAGTGACACTTCTCCTCCTTATGAAATAATATACTATTACTATTGCTCTGTATCGAGTCAAGAAATTTTGAAAAGCAGTTGCAAATATTCGATAGCTTGGGTCAACACAGAATTTGACATTGACATTAAAGTATGAAATTTCGGTAGATCAGATCAAAGTTGAACCAATAAAAATTATTAGCAAGAAAAAGTTTGCTTTTGTATCCAGGAGAACGTTTAAACGATAATTTTTAAAATCTGTGATTTTAATTTTAATTTTGTTATAACACGATACAAATATAGTGTATATATCATTTTCATTCATTATTTTTATTATCAAAATAATTTACAAAAAAGTGGAAAATTATTTAAAAGTGCAAGTATTACTTTTTCTTTTATGTTTATAACTACTTTCTCTCAATAATCCCCAAATATAGTATTCCATCATATTTTCATTGTATTGGCCTTGATGACGTTGTTCCAAGTTCATAATATCTTGACGAAAACGTTCTTCTTGCTCTTTTGAGTGCGCCACCATGTTATTTTTGGATTTGTCCGAATGAATATGCATGCAACATATGTATTTTTGATAACATCCTTCAATCTATGGTCTAAAATTTTTTAACAAATTTTCAATTACCTAGCTTTTGGTATTTATCAGCTTTGTTATTTTCCGAAAATCGAGAGACTACTGCTTCAAATCTATTCCAACTTGGCTTATTATTGTAATATATTAAGCAAGTTTGGAAATTTCTCATCGGCAAAAATCTGTCTAATTTTCGGACCAACAAAAAACAACAACTAGCTTCAACCTTTGCTTCATACAACTTCGGAAAAAAGTCTTGTAATTGGCCAATATAACTTATACTACCATATCTTCTTTCTAGATTTTCCATTATGGAGTATAGTAACCTATACTATAAATTTAGTATAACAACATCCTTTTCAAGTGGGTTGAACTTAGGTAAACTATTATTTAATGCCAAACATAAAACAGACAAATATTAAAAATCTGGGGTTTATAGAATTGAATGTGGGCGAAATTTTGAATCTCGTTTTCCTCCGATAGTAAATCTGCAATATTCGAACACATTTAAACTACAAGGCATAAAATCACAATAGAAGATCTTAGAATCCTACGTATTTGTAATGAAGGAAACACAATTAATCTATTGGAAAGTTTGGAAATTAACAAAAAACCCAGAATTCCAAACTGTAAATAACCAATTAGACCTCAACTCCTCTCCACTCCTAAATCTTTAAGGGTTAAATATAAATAGTTTTTACCTGATATGTCTACATTTACTTGACAATGATGTGATAGTCCAAACCGGTTATACCTATATAGGCCAAGCTACAGAGATTTTTTCATGTAAAAAGTGTTAGAAGAAAACCAGTTCCGCCATTGTTTGTAAAATAGTTCCACATGATATAGTGATATGTTTTTCACTCGACTTAATTATTTATATCTTTGTTATTAACAATTTTATGCAAAAAATCGTTTTTTTGCTTATAAAATTGAAACTATCAGAGTAATCGTGATGGTGTCGATAGACTTATTGTAGAAAATGAAAAAACGAAAAAAATAAGAGGTCGGATGACTCTATCAGACCCTTGGTCTATGGAAAAATCGAAAAAAACCGGCCAAATTGCAGTTTTTTCAAAAATTCATAACTCGGTTGTTTTTTGAGTTGAAGCGCAGATCCTCCGGTTAGCATTATTTATCAATATAAACTTTATTTGTGCGAAGAACAGGAACTGTCCGATGCATACTTTTTGATCTGTGGCCATTTGAATATTTTACTATGCAATTTTCCAGCAGACCTGAATGCGACAGGTATGGTCTGATTTCAATTTACAAAAAAGATTTTGAAAGTATAATTCTCATAGTTCAAAACGTTAATCTTGGTTTTGCATGAAAACGCTGAGAAATATGTTAAAAATAAAGCTGAACATGACGAAAAACGGCCGAGAAATAACCGTCATGTTCAAAATGCCGACGCTTTCGAATGTCATGCTTCTCCTTGCCTGCTGCTCTACCCCCACTCTTCAACTACTCTCACGCGCTTGGCCCTTTTTCGTCATGTCCAGCTTTATTTTTAACATATTTCTCAGCGTTTTCGTGTAAAACCAAGATGAACGTTTTGAACTATGAGAATTCTACTTTCAAAATCTTTTTTGTAAATTGAAATCGGACCATACCTGCCGCATTCAGGTCTGTTGGAAAATTGCATAGTAAAATATTCAAATGGCCACAGATCAAAAACTATGCATCAGACAGTTCCTGCTCTCCGCAAAAATATAGTTTATATTGATAAATTTAATAATACTAACCGAAAGATCTACGCTTCAACTCAAAAAACAAGCGAGTTATGAATTTTTGAAAAAACTGCATTTTGACCTGTTTTTTTCGATTTTCCCATAGACTAAGGGTCTGATCGAGTCATCCGACCTTTTTTACATAAAATTGTTAATAACAAAGATATAAATAATAAATTCGAGTGAAAAACATATCGCTATATCATGTGGAACTATTTTACAAACAATGGCGGAGCTGGTTTTCTTTTAACACTTTTTGCACACAGTGCTCATTCTAAATCTCTGTAGCTTGGCCTAATATTTTAAATACATTGTGTGGAAATTGACGAAAAGTATTTTTATTTCTGTTTATTTGTAATGAATTTCCATAAAATAAATAGTTGATCAATATCGCTAAAAACATAATCTAATTTGCTGCAGAGCATTTGCATACCTTGAGAATAAATTGCAGGATATCATTTGTTTTTGTTGAAGATTCGAAACAATAATGACAATAATCACAAACACCGATAATTATTTGGCATAGTATTCTTGTCATTCGAAGTATTTATCCATTGCGGCGATATTGTCATATAGAATAAAACTCTGCATATTATCTACGTTACCTGTGCATAATTCAGATAATAGAGTTCTAACAAGGTCGACTCATTTATTTAGAGCTTCAGATCAAATCATTGTTTTTTTATATCAGATTTGAATTCACCTGAATTTCAGTGTTCCCGTTTAAACTTTCAGCAGTTAGTGATTTTTCCAAGAATGGATAGTACAACGGAAAATTCCAAGGTTTGTGAATTAATATTATTTTAATTAAGTACCCCAGTTGATTATTACCTACACGAAACATCAATTCAAATATTTCAACTTTTTCTTTAATTCAGTTTTATATTATGAAAAAAACTTCAATGTCTTTATTTTGACGCCATCTACAATTTTGAAAAATTTCCGTTTGTTGTCTTAAATCTATGCTATCAATCTAATGGAAAAAGGTGATACTTGTCAAGTTTACAGTGTGGTCCTCTCGAACTTATAAATAGAATATCATAAAGCACTTTAGAATTTTATTTTGTGATATAAATTGCATATTGTTATATACTGTATCTACTGATTTTATAAATTATGCAAAAGTTTGAATAGAAATAGGAATTTATGCATTTTCTTGGAAAAGTGTAAAATCACTTCTTGTTTCGACTCGACCTGTTCTTAAATACATTTTTTGTTAATCTAATTATTAAAAGAGCAATAATTGTCTGATGATTTTATTATCAAGAAAATAATCTTAGATACATTTTACCATACAGTACAAAACAAGATGGATAAAACACGATTCTTGTTCTTATGAGTGTAATGTGAGTGTACACTCACATTACATTTCAGACAGGGTTGCTAACATTATTTTTGGTGGAAGTTGGTTTTGTGTTTTTAGGTATATAACCATTTAGAGTAATTTAACCGAAATTCGTGGGCAAATAATGTTTCAGAAGAATAATTTCTTGCTTGTTTTTTGACTTGTTTCTAAGATAACCAGAATGAAACTTGATTTCAAGAATATTTTTTCTCAGAGAATGAAGTCAAATAGAAGGTAATTTGTTTTCGTTTTGTTGAATGTTATTAGAAAATTGAGAAAATAAGTCTATACCTGTGCGATCAATGTATATTTAGTTTTTTCTATACTAATGGATAGTTTGAGAGGTTGAATAAGTAATTTGATGCATATTATCAAAAAGCCATTCGTCCTTAATTAATTTGAAATTACGTAATTTGAATTTAATCTAATCCAAATCCATATTTAATGAGCACAAATCTTTTTTTTTTTGAGCATCTTTTTGTTTAATTATGTGATCTTTTTTTTTTAATTGATACGGTTGCTTCGTCAGATAGAAATTAATAAAAAAGCTTGGTACCATAGTTTATATAGATTTTAGTACGGAAATGAATAAAAGTAACGAATGAAATGATGGTGTAATGTTTATGTTGGTCTTCACTTATAAGATGAGAATCCTACATTCAATACATATTTTACATAGAGAGAGAGGATTGAAATTGGACTTTTGGGAGGTCCTAGAAACGATTATCAACTTTTTCAATATGTTATTGTTATCGTTTTCCTCACTTAAATCTATATAAACTGTGACACCAAGATTTTCACCTTCTGTTCTATCTGATTCGGATTCCTTGAGAAAATTATTGTAATGTTTGGTCAGAATTCGTAAACTTTTCAATCTTCATAAGCTGTTTTTCATTAAACTTTTCATTTCTTCAAAACAGAATTCGGGCTGATACTCTGAGACCTAGATAACTCAATCAATAAACATTTTCCGAGCATTCAAAACAACATCACCTCTTCCTACAAGATTGACAAAGTTTGTATGGATATTTTTCTTATTTTTTATGAAAAGAAATAAATTTTTGAAAATTGTATGCCGTTCCTTGATGTAAAGCCGTTTCCATTAGAAATGAAATAAAAGCATTTGTTTTTTACATTTAATTTTATTATGGTGACGTTTGGCTTTATCTTCGGACACTGATACTGAAATTTCATAACAAAATATTCTTACTAAACCAGAAGATACATAAACAGATTGAGAAATCAAGTAAAGGTATTCTTGGAATTCCCAGACAGGTCATTGCACGGAGTACAAATTCAAAAGAGCTGAGATATTGAGATCATTTATTAAATTTCAAACATAATTATATTTGTCGATCTCTGCTCTATTCGAGTAATTGATTTGTGAACTTTTATTAAATGAATGAAATATTTCTAATTATCGGATTGAAAGATTGTTTATGCTGTGGAGGAATTCCTTGCCTGCTGTGTTGTTTGATTAATGTTTATCTGTGACATGTTTCAATTTTACTTTTATACTTATCTGTGATTGTGTAAAATGATATTTGAAATTAATAAACTTATTATTATTATTATTATTATTATTATCATAACACTACTATCAATGACTATGTAGGGTGCTCGACTTGGACTTGTATAATGATTGTTAACAGGTGGATATTTGTTGTAAATTGAACTCCAGTCGCCACTTAAACAGAAATTTTTATAGTTCCTCCAGTAATGAATATTACTTCGGATGAAAAGTTTCCTTTACTGTATTAACGTCGTACCGACATTTATTGGACTTTCTTAGACAGATTGTGCATAGGTACTTCTATTGAAAACTCTATTCCGTTTTTGATGAGTATGTTCCAAAGCATACCAGAATTATCAAGATGAAAATAATATCCACCTTGGTTTACCTCTCATATTAAACGGTTGCGATTGAAGACGAAATTTTATCACCAATTTAAGAAAAATAACTACCTGAATGCACTCGATCAATTCAAATGCATACTTCCAAAATTAAAGTCTGACCTCAATAAGTCTTACAAATAAATTTGTAACATCGATGAAGGAGATGTGCACTGCATTTTTTCACGTGAGGCCAAACTTGGTACACTCGGACGCGGGTCCTCTGTGGTGGCTTCATTTCAAGAGCGAATTTGAGGAGATTGAATTCATTCAACTTATGTGCAGCAGAATACCTTATGGTTATTCTCGACCTTATTACGAATACCGATTACAGAAGTGCACATTTGAGAATCGGCGTAAAATAGGTGATATAATAATACATTCAGAGCACTGCCTGATGCCTTCGTTATGGATCGGGGTGGCCTGTTTCAGAGGAACCGAAATCACCCTTCGGGGTCACACAAAACTCCCCAAGGAAAGATTCCGAAGCAAGCAACGGCAAAACTTTCTCTGCAACAGGTTATTCGACCAGTTTAACGAACCCCCGTATCGATAGTGACTGTTGATACGGTTAATGGCTTTAAGAACAATTTTGATAAACTGGTTCAGTGATTGATTTTTGGTGATTTTGTTTTATTTTAGGAATTTTTGTGTTTGAGTTTATAAGCTTGCTTCAACTCTCTTCATTGTAATAATAATAATAATGAAAAATGCCCATGTGTTTGATAACCCGATTGACATAGGTACTTAATTCCTTTGCCGATTTTTTTGCAAAGTCTTATTTCACTAGCTCGCAAGCTGGTAATTTCTGCGTTATCTATACGAATACAGAAAACCTTCCATCTTAGTTGTTCATGAGCGGGAAAAAGTGTTCCAGACAATGTTTTGAGCTGAATTGGCAGTGCCATTTCATGCAGTCAATATGGATTTGTGAGAGGACGCTCGACTTTCAGTTACCTTAGTGTGGCGTGGTGTACACGGACTTATCGAAAGCATTCTTGACTTGATCACAGAATTCTCTTATCCATACTTGCTCGAATGGGTCTGTCGGTTGCACTGATCATTCTTTTCTCATTCCATCTTGGTGGTAGGAAACATTTTGTAGATTTAAACGACTTCGGGTAGATTGAATACTTGGCTACTTCTGGGATCCCATAGGGTAGTTAACTTGGGCCCCCTGTTATTTCAATATCGTTGCAACACTATCTCTCAACGCAAGTAAATATAAGGTGATGTACACATTGAAGAGTGGTTGTATTGATTTTCAGTATAAAGTCAATAACACTGTTCTCGAGCGACCTTTCACGTTTGTCGACCTGAGGGCTGTTACGTTTTATTGTAGGCTTTCCTTTAGTGATAACATTGACATTGTGGTTCTTGCTGCCGGCAGGATGTATTTTATAGCGCTCCAGAGGTTTTGCTCACGCGGAAACCATGAAAACAATATTTTACGCTCATCAGGTCCAAAATAGAAAAACATAAAGTATGTACACTGTGAGTAAATTATTTTTTCATCAAAAATCTTCAGTAATGAATTTAGTGATGAAAATTTTGTACAAAAACTTCATTTTATTGTTCCAAGAATTACATCTAGAACATACCATACATTTCACACTCCCACTCTCCCAAATAATATGAAATGTTCTCCACTCCGGATGTGTTCGAATTGTAATTAGGCGGATTCACGGATTGAAAAAGTATTTAGTCCACTGTCTCGGCTATAAAGACGTACTTCCTGGGTGTCTGAAACTATTTTTATTCGCTTAGTAACCATGTTCATTCGGTCTGTATATTCTATTTATGGTTGTTATGTTATAGATTATTGTAGATGTTAATTACTCCACCTGTTGGATGTTAATCTGTTTGAACAATAAATAAACTAAAACTATTGGCGATATATACGAATATTGAACAAAACTTTTTTATCATTCACTGTGAATACGCGAATGCTGCATAAGCAATACCTACGTTGTGACCATATTTGTCCATACATCGCATCATATCTAGGGCTGCCACCTTTGAGAAAAAGCAGACAATTTTTTCAAAGTATAAGTAATTTAACATTAAAGTAATGGTAATTTATTTTTCAAATTTAAACCTAGCTAGTGTAAGGCTCACTTGCACCAGCTTAACACTTAAAATTATATTTTTTATTTTGGAGAGGTTGTTTTAACATCTTTTCTTGCTCAGATTTCTTCAAAAATTCATGGCAATTCATAGTATAATCAATCTTTACAATGAACTCAACCTTCACCATGTCCACTGACAAGCAGTTACGCTCGTCTGTCCACAAATTTCCCATTAAAGAAAAAACACGTTCCATGAATGCATTACTTATTGGATTGAGAAAATTAATTATTCTCCGCAGTTTGGTGAAGGTTGAGGCGACTTTGAATAACCGAACCCATCTTAAATCAACAGACAATTTTGAATTATTGGATTGTACGAACTGAGGAAATACTTGGATTAATTTATTGGTTTCGTCATTTTTTACACCAAGTGATTCTGCAGCTTCCAAAGCATCTTCGTAACTGGCTGCACTTGTTAAATCGAATTTGCAAAATATTTCAAATATTTCCTCAAAATCGTCATATTTCTGAATCCTTCTGTGAACCTTATTGGCTTCTTTTCTTAATTGATTCTGTACAGACGGCCTCAAAAACTTGTTGTTTTTCATTATTTTGGCGCCGTAAAAATCACCCCGCAGGCGGCTTTCAACCTTTTCTTTTATATTTTTTATAAGGTTGGGTGCAACTCAGCAGCTCTCTCGCTATTTTTTTCAAGCATCACCGCCCGGTATGACCCGAAGATATCGAAGTTAAACCCGTAGACCGGATATGCATCATTCAAACTCGACGACTCCTGGTCAAACCTGGAGGGGCAGCCCTAGTCCTATCTCTAAGGAAGTTATCAGTGGCAAATAAATACTTTCTGCACTATTGCGGTAAAATAGGTGTTTACTACTCTTGTTTGATAATATTTGTTATGACATTTAATGAAATTACATAAAAAAAACAATTGTCTTCGATATTACTACACAATGATAGTAGATGAAATGTATTTATCCTAGTGCAATTTATTTATCAAAAAGTGTGAACTAATTAACCGTAAATTTATATATGCCTTCCATCAGATATTATTGTGGTGGACATATCTTAATCATTCAAGGTCGATAAAATTTGACCACAATTAAATATGTATCGTTTGAATTATATGTTTGATAGGAGAAACTGATTTTGTAATATTGTCAAAAGTATAGGAAAATTGTGAATTATAAAAAACTAATGAATTAACATAGTAAGACTTTAATAGTTCTTGAAACATAAAAGGAATTCTTGAAAAGCTCTAATCAGGAACAACACTATTCGAATATAATTCTGAATAGTATTCTTCAGGAATAAAGTATAAACTTTAAAATAAAAAACACTTGGCTTATGTTTCACAATATAATTATTATATTGTGAAACATAAGCCAAGTGTTTTTCATTTTGAAGTTTATACTTTATTCTTTATGATGTTTCACCAAGTGATGTGCGATAATTCAATCTCAGTTATATTCTTCAGGATATTTAAATGATGTAATAGTATGTTATTGTCCTCTCTTCTTTTGAAAGGGGCAGGTAGTGGTCAAAATAATAAGGATTATTATAAAAATATGAATCAGAATGCATAATTTCACTATGGTAAGGAGCAGAAAGTGAATACAATAAAAGTAAGAGTTCTGATGCAAATAACACTATTGTGAAGTTTTGTAAGAAAATTTATAGAAATAATATGTAAATGTAATAATTTCAAATTAAAATAAATTTGTTATTATAAGTATATAATAAAAAAAACGCGTGAGCTATCGCTAAGGTGATAGTTTCCCCTCACTTCTGTTCTTTTTCATATTTAAATTCTTAACCCTCTGAGTCAATTTTGAGGGGCTCTGGAGGTGAGCCAAAACGTAAAAATCACGAAAACAGGTGAAATCTCTACATTGAAGTGGCGGTGGTTAAAACACCATATTTCTCTCAACAAATCAGTCCACTTCAATCCTCCATCTCAATTTGCAGAAGCAAAAAATCTTTACATGAAAGTCGCATTAGTTGAAGAAAAAAAATGTATACCGCCAAAAGGAACTTTCCTTAGATCAACTTAATCCACATACAAATTTTCAACCCTCTATGTGAGGAGAATGGTTGGAGCTGTAAAAGTCCTTCAAAAACAGATTTGTTAGCTTTATACAACCTCCAAAACTTTCTCTTTTACCCCAAGAGCAACCCCAGATATCAAATTTCAGCTTATTCTATTTGATGGGGTTCCAAAATGTTCCGTATATATTTATATATATATATATATTATTATATATATATATATATATATATATATATATATATATATATATATATATATATACATATATATATATATATATATATATATATATATATATATATATATAAAAATTCATATATATATATATTCATCGGTCTTTTCTGAGCAATAACAGTCCAATCAACTGTAGTAAACAGTTATCGTTTCTCACGAAATTCGTGACTTTCTCAATCTTTCAAAAGTTGTTTAATAAAGTCGGTCTTCAAATCCAAATGGCAAGTTATTGTTAAGAAAGGACAAATATATATATATATATACATATATATATATATATATATATATATATATATATATATATATATATATATATATATATATATATATATTTACAAGGTATGTCTTAGAAACACCGCTAATGCCACTCTGGAGCTATTCCTGTAACTAATCCCAACGGGTTGACAATGTTCGCATGACCATTGTATTATGAATAATGTTGCCAAAAAACCAACTGGAAATGGTGAACTATATAATGCTGAAACGGCATCTTGAGGACATCTAATAAAAACAATTTCAGAATAGACGGAACCAACAAATAATAAACATCATGTTTGTGTACTTGAGAAAAACTTTTGTACGTCAAGCATAACTTCAGGCTGTTTAGGTGATTTGAAAGACACCTACCTATAAGAGTTGCCATAAAACACTGAGAAGTAATATTCTATATTCATCTTTTTCTAAAAAATGGGATCATTTCTTGAAAGAGCTGGTCGAATCTTGAACGAAAGTCTGCATGGACTTCCGATGACAGGTCAATATCTCGTACTCTATTTTGATTGAGGGATTGAGATTCGACTAGGCCAGGAAAGCAGATATCTTGTGACAAGTGAAGCCTTGCCAAAAAATATTATGGAATTCGTTTTCTGTCCTATCAGAATTTTCAGTTATTTCATCAAATGAAACAGGTAATTACACGAAATATTATGAGTATCGTCTTGGGGATCTATCCTCTATGCATCAATGTATACTGTATAATAGCTATTCCGATTAGCCAAACTTGGATAATGTGTTTATAACAGCGCATTCGAGAAAGATTGTCCAAAGAAAGCGCCTCGAGTTCAAGTTGTTTGAGTGATCTGAATAAATGGTACTCATCTAATGGTATGAAACTTAATAATTTAAAACTACCAACATGTAATTTTAGTATGTATTATAAGAATAAAATAAAACTGGGAATAATTTCCAATGTGACATGGTTTCAGTTTGCGTCTACCCTAGCTTTTAAATATTGCGACTATGTAGATAGTAAAAAAGTGATTTAAACATCTATTATCAAAAGAAGCATTATTGATTCCAAATATTCAAAAGTTGCTTCCAAGTATTATGAAAAGTAAATAAAGTGAATATGTATTCCTGTGTAATATTACACTTGTTAATTGGAACTGTAAGCCAACAATTCGTCAAATTAGAGGTTTTCACTATAAGTGTCATCACTTTCTTACCTCAGAGTTGGGTATTTTGTTATTGTAACTAGTGAAATAATTCTACATAACTGCTAAATCAGAAACTTTAATTTTTTCAGGACAACGGTGTGGGGACTATCATGTGGCTGACCGCCAGTGAGGCAAGCAGTCTTTCATCGGAGGAAGTGGCTGAACGGCTTTGTGTAGATATACATAATGGTCTTGGATGGCAAGAAGCGAACAAAAGAAGACAATTTTCAGGGCGAGTATTTGAAATAAATATTTTCAGTGATTTTGGATTCAATAGATGATGGCCGAATCTGAAAGCCTTTGTCATATTATTACTCAAGTAATTTTTAATAATTTTTAAGGCTCAGAAAATTCGTTTTGCTATAGCAAAATTTGGGAACAAAAGAAATTAGATCATTTTTGACTATAATTTCTTATATCTCAAATGGCTGTTATTTACCTGGAAAAATATCTTTGAATGACGTTATTTCATTAAAGAGTTGAATACCGTCTATATCTTTCACAATACTTCCTTCCTCCTGTATCTGTAACTTAATATGTAAGTTCATGCAGGCTTTCATGAATTGAAAAATAGAAAGCAGTATTTAATTGTTGATAGGAATTTGAAACTGGTTCATCACTGCCTGTAATCAAATAAACCTTTTTGGTGAGCTTCGAGATGGAAAATTCGGGATCAATAGAGATATATCGGTAACCCAAATAGCGTCAGGTAGTATTAGAGCATACGTATTTTGACATTTAACCTATGCGCGATTCGCTTCTTAACGCAACGTCCCTAAATAACGTTACCGCCAGCCCTAATTTACGGAGCATAACGACAGACGGTATTTGAAATAGCGCCTAACAAATTAACAAGTCGGGCATGCGCAGCGTTCTTTCTTTTAAAGTTAAAGGTTATGTAACTTTGTTGTTTTTTTTTGTACTTACTACCAACATAAACATACGACTGTTTTAATTGCTTCATTTGATTTTTAAGTAATGGTAAATTAATAAAATACAATCTCTAGGATCTGTAGAGCGTGATACAATCTGTAAATATCATCTTTCTCAAACCTAAACAAAAATTTACAGTCTTCATCTGGAACTTCGTATAATGAAAAACGCTGTTGGGCATCAACATCTTGTTGATCCCTTATAATGTTCATCAAAATAGCGGCTTCAATGTTTTGATCATTTCCACCACCAATAATTATCACTTCAAGATCTTCATCCATTGCGGAGATTCTAGTGGAAGTTAAGAAAAAGGATTGAAAATAAATTGAATCTATATAACAAATATAATTTTCGTCTTTTATTGGAACAATAATAATTCAAAAAACCCCGGGCATGGCTAAGGCAAACGCACAAAAACATAAAAACTGACAAAAAAAACAAAAGACAATAAAAATAAACCATAAAGCTAGGTTAAAAGGTTAAGTCACATTTTCGAATAGCGCGGGTTCTGTGAATTAGGGCACAGTAAAACATCGCTGCCGATAACTGTTAAATGAAACTATAATACCGCTTGACGTAAAACCAATACCGCTGGACGTTAATAACGTTCACAGGCGCTATGCGTTTTACCGATATCTCTCTTAATACCTGAAGCTTAAGCAAGTTTTGACTGGCTGAACATTGTACTAGACTAGAGCAATCATTCTTTCAATGAAGGCGCGTCGTCGCTTTTTTCTCTTCATTGTAAAGCCATTACTTACAAGTTCAGATCAATTATTTTTACTAAACAATTTTCATGCAAAACAAAAAATATGATTTAGTTGAATATCGCGATTTACCTTCTCGGAAATTCTGCACTAACATTTTATTTTTCATAAACTATGCTATGCTATCGGTACTTATTTTGATTTTTCAATAAAAATATGTAAAATTCAGCATATTTATTTGACTCATAAGTTTTGAAAAATTTTCCTTGAGTGATACTTGTTTTGGCGGCCCGCGTGCAGCGCACAGGCTGGCGTATGAAGCTAATAGCGTTCTCCATTGGTAGAACTAGTGCGCACTGAGTGCTATTTTTATGTTCCATTGGAGAGCTTAGTGTAAGGGTTCTTGATCCATTGGGAAACTAGTGCAGTAGAAAAAAATGCATGGTTACCTTAGCATGGTTACCTTAGCATATAACTGCATGGTTACCTTAGCATATAACCTACCTGTCAAAACCTTCCATTCTATAAATATTTGGTAGAGGTTTTTTCAATGAAACCATACCATTATTTATTAAATCAATAATGTAAGAACAAGTCAATTCATCGTCATCTGTGATCAAAGCATACTCTCTAAAGAAGCAGTCTGGCCAGAAAAAGTTTGAATAAAAATACTCAGTTGTCAACTTAAAAAGCTTAGGTATCCCAGTCACAAAGGGTTACTAATTCGTTATTAATTTCAAATTGAAGGTTTATTTCTTGCGTAATTTTTTTTCATTTCATAAACAAAAAAAAACTTCAATTTTACAATTAAAAATAAAAAAGCAGAACTAAACTTACATAACCTCAAAAAACAAACAGCTGTAGTGTTACCGAAACCCGAAACGGAATTTATAAAATTTGTGATCCATTGGGATTGCCCTAGGGCAGCTTTGTGACAGAACTAATCGAGTTCCAGTGCCGCACCAGTTTTACCAATGGAGAACGCTATAAAAGATATATAATCGAATAAATTTTTTGCACCCACTAACCTACGCCACATTGAATTAGATGCTCGAAAATTTTTACGTACATTAACTTGCAAGGGAAGTGCCTATTGCCGGTATAAACTTTTTCATCTAACTGCCGTCATTTTTATGTAGAGATTTCTTTTTTATTTCGTGGTTTTTGAGATTTGTGCATCTCCACTGCTTCTGCAGATTGAGTTATTTGAGGGTTGAAGTTGTGGCAACTCTTTTTGGGTTTCAACTCTTTCTCAATCGCCGCCATTTCAATGTAGAGGTTTCACGTTTTTCTTGGGGTTTGAGGTTTTGCTCACCTGGACCGTCGCTCTGAATTGATTTAGAGGGTTAAGAATAATTTATGAAAAAAAAGAAGGGGAAAATATAACCTTAGTGACACTAGTGTTGCACACAGGTTTTTTAAAAATATTAAAGAATTCATCACAATTACCTAATTTTGTGCTGCTGATAATATATAAAAAGTAATTAAACATAATCACACTCACATACATACATACATACACACATATATATATATATATATATATATATATATATATATATATATATATATATATATATATATATATATATATATATAATAGTTTTCAATATTATTTCAGGTATAACGAATTCACTGTAAAAGACGTAGATCCGCCATGGAAGAAGTATTTAGAACAATTCCAAAATCCATTGATATTATTATTGTTAGCGTCAGCCTTAGTCTCAGTTTTTATGAAACAATTCGATGATGCAATTAGTATTACGGTAGCTATAGTAATAGTCGTCACAGTTGCTTTTGTCCAGGAATATCGATCGGAGAAATCATTACAAGAATTAACTAAACTAGTCCCACCATCATGTCATTGGTAAGTTTCATTTTTTTTCCAACCTCATTACTACGATTAATTACTTTTTAATACATTATATTATTATTTAGTTATCGCGTAATGATTCCAACGTTTATTTACTGACGTTGAATGTATTGCAAAATATAAAAAATGAAAATTCAGCGTCTGGTACAGAACATAATTATAACAAATTCTATTAGTCAGCTTAAGTATAAATAAAATGCCATCTGTGTTTGATATATTTGATTTACAACCACTGGTACACCAAAAGTAGGGTGTGAAATTTCAAACAATAAAAAATTTGCAGTTGATTCCTTGTATTCTTTTGTGCAGGATAGAAAAGCTGTTGTAGTGTATAGCAGAAAACAAAATCTGTCAATGTAAGATCTACAAAATTCTACATAATTATGAACATAAACGTTCTTTCATATCAGTGCAGGAGACTAAGACGACAAGTACTACCACCCTGGAAAAACAACACTACCGGAAAGCCCCAAAACGTAATTACGATTTAAAACTTGGCGGTCAATGAGGGTCTTCTATCTGTCTTATTGGCTCAAACCAATTTTTTGTAGCATCTATAGATTTTATTTGATAAGCTCAAACACTAACTCTAATATATTTTTCATTTTATTTCTACAATTCAGTTGAGGAATATTACAAATTTACAACAATAGGGATCTTATACTTTGACTTTAACCAGCCTTTTAAATGCTTTAAAGAAAATGATTGCACATTATTAGTAATGACTTATTGTCGAGGTGACTAGATTTTGAGACAAGCAAAACGGGACGGATGTGATAAATAACAATAGCGAGTGGTAAGCGAGGGAGGTTTCGAAGGACCCCCTCCCGGAATCACGGATTAGGGAATACGTTTGTTATTTGGATCGAGTGAGATCTATTTTAGCTCGAAAGGTTCGACAAAAGTTAATAAGTTGATACGGAAAAAATGGTATCTCTCAAAAACTAGACTGTTCCGTTTAAAATGTTACCGGGGGGCATATACGGAATTCGCCGACACATTAGCGCTAGGAACATTTCAGGTGCTGCGAATCACAGACTCTCCAAGCACCGACGCATTAGGTTGATACGTCGGCGATTAACGAAATACCATGAATGTGAGATATTATTATTAACTCAAACGTATGTGTCGAATATGTCCAAAAAGTCTTAAAAAGTACGGGCTAATATAATCATACTCAGACTTTTTGGAATGCCTGCACAAAATATAAACCCAATATGAAGAATGCGTTATGACAATAAAAACTTGTAATATTAATTAAGGCACAGTGACTTACAGAAAAATATCACTCCAAAAAAGTTAATTAAAGTACCAACTTTTTAGTTTAGAAATACCTAAGTAATATTCAAAATAAATAGAAAAATCCTCAAAAAAGTTTATGAACTCAATAAATATGGACATACTAAATATTGGGTGATTTTATTTTTATTTTTTGGACTTCTTCTCTCTTAATCCTACATTGTTTTCAACACATGTCGCTAAGGAATGGGGTGCTTTTCTAACTGTACTTTTAAATTGACTTAACTTTTTTTTGCTGAACGTTATTTGTATCCAAATTGTGTTAGAGTCTTTGTATAACTCATATTCGGTAATGCCTCTGAATTCATACATACTCGACGTATATCACAGCTCAAGGGACTAGTCAAAACAATAAAAACAATAAACAACAAAATTTACTGCGAAAGGATGTTCTTATTACTTATATTGTAAATCGCTGACGTATTGACCTAATACGTCGGTACTTTATAGATCTGCGATTCGCAGCACCCGAATTTTTCCGATCGGCTAATGTGTCGGGGAATTCCGAATATGCGACCGGGGCATCTCCCGGGAAGGTTGTTTTTTTCTTCAACTTTGTGAATTCATATTTACTTGTTTTAACTAATCTTCTTCGATCGTTGCAGTTTAAGAGAAGGTACACCAGACACCTTTTTAGGTAGAGAATTGGTACCAGGCGACGTGGTAATATTAAATGTTGGGGATAGGGTACCAGCCGATATTAGGTTATTCGAAGCCACCGATTTGAGTATAGATGAGAGCAGCTTTACTGGCGAAACCGAACCAGCACGAAAAAGCATTGGTCCTGTTATGAGGCCAAATGGAGCACATTCTTCTAACAATAACATCGCCTTTATGGGAACTCTAGTAAGATGTGGACATGGAAAGGTATGACTATAATTATTGAACTATTTGTATTGATCTGCAACTAAGCTTTCATATCGTTGTAGGGAATAGCTGTCAGTACAGGTGCGAATAGTGAATTTGGGACAGTGTTCAAAATGATGTTGGAAGAAGAAGCACCAAAAACTCCACTTCAAAAATCCATGGACAATTTAGGAACACAACTTTCAATGTATTCATTTGCTATTATTGGTCTTATAATGTTCATTGGATGGATACAAGGAAAACAATTAATGGAAATGTTTACAATTGGTGTCAGTTTAGCAGTTGCTGCTATTCCTGAAGGTAATTGAAACATTCAATGCAACTAAAAAGATAAATTGAATTAGCCTGTTCAATGTGTGCTTCTTATATTTTGAATTTAATGTGTTTTACAGGTTTGCCTATTGTTGTGACAGTAACATTAGCATTAGGTGTCATGAGAATGGCGAAGAGAAATGCCATAGTCAAGAAATTACCAATTGTCGAAACTCTGGGATGTGTAAATGTGATATGTTCTGACAAAACAGGAACTATTACAAGAAATGAAATGACAGTCACAGTTCTTGTAACTTCTGACGGATATATAGCCGAACTTACTGGAGCTGGCTACAATGACCATGGTCAAGTTCTATTGCATAAATGCGATTTCCCTGATAGAGCGAGGGAAAGTGTCCATCAGCTCCTCGAGGTATGATAAGTATTGAAACTAATGAAAATGAGCTTTTTTTATTGAATTTAAGTTTATATTATATATAATATTTTAAGTAAATTTTAAAAAACTCATTTATTATTCTTGTAGTTAGTACTATTTCATGTAATTTGCTATTGTTCAATGGTTAAGCTGACTTCATTTTGACCTAGTTTAGGTTGTGGAAAAAAGAATCCCTAATTTAGTCTTTTGGTGTATGAAATTAGTACTACTGTACTAGGTAAAAAAATCTTTGTGATTTGTTTTCTGAACAAAGTTCATGTAAACTTTCATAATGTAACAGAATATACTTATTAGAGAAATTTTAGATATTGTCTGATCATCTGATTTATAAAGTATTGTTTGAGATTTATAATATTTAACCCTTCAAAGTGTGCACAGAATTACCTTTTTAGATTAGTTTTCAACTTGTTAAAATTTTTGTTATGATTGAAAATCTGTTATATACTTGTTAGAAGGAATTATTGAACTTCAATACCTAATAATTTTTTTTTTAATTGGAGAAGCTGCCAAATGTTTTTCTCTTAAGAGGAGAGATATTTATATTGAACTAAACTCTTTTTCTGTAGACTGTACTCATGATGAGAAAACATCAGTTCCTCAATATTTTAATAATAATAATAATAATCTTCATTTTAAATAGGAAACATCCTAATTTACATACATTTAAAACATTTGTAAATAGTAATAAAATGAAACAAAATACCTAGTGCTAAACGAAATAAAATACCAGAATACAAAGAAAAACACATACACATGCCTTCCATAATTCCTCCTTTCACATGTACAGTGGTGAAATGAATTGATTTAAACGAGTTTTGAATGTATTTAAAGAGGGTGAATTTTTCACTTCATTTGAGAGGTTATTGAAATCATTTAAGCCCTTGAAGAATAATGTTTTCATTGAGCTTGTATGTCGAGTTCGAGCTATATGAAAATTTTTCACGTTTCTTGTAGGATTTGTGTGGATCTCATTATTAAACGTAATCAATGAACTAAGATAACTTGGAACTAACTTTTTTCTTATTTTATAAATGAGCACCATCGTCATGAAAAACTTTCGTTTGTTTATGCTATGCCAGTTCAAAGTTCTCAGCATCTCATCAATTGGAACATATCTATTGCATTGCAGAATGATTCTCATACACCTATTTTGAAGTTTTTGTAAGGTCATCAAACAGTTCTTGTCCAAAAGGTACAGTAAGCTAGCAGAATAGTCAAAGTGGGGTTGTATTATCGTCCTATAGATGGTTATTATGGAAAAGATAGACATGTTATGGGATACTCTAGATAGAAAGAATAACTTTTTTGATATCTTTTTACAGATGTAATCACAGTGATTTTTAAAACTCAATCTATCAGCTATCATAAAACCTAGATATTTAAATTTCTTAACCCATTCCAGATTTGTACCTATTATTTTTATGTGCAAATGTTGATAGTTTATATCCTTCAATTTGTATTTTGTACCCTGGATCATTGCCTTTGTCTTATTCGAGTTCAAGTTCATCTTATTTGTCTTCAAAAATGCTTCGAATGAGTTTAAAACATGATTTAGTCTCGTTAAAGCTTCACTCAAGCCACCACCATATCATGCTACCAAAGTATCATCCGCAAAAAGGTTAAGAAAATCATAGCCCCTTACGAAATTGATATCATTAAGGTAGATAATGAACAGGTGAGGCCCCAAGACACTGCACTGTGGCACCCCCTTATCACTAGCCAGTTCACTAGAGGACGTTTCCCCTATTTTACATTTCTGAGACCTATTGCTTAGATATTGCTCAAACCATTTCAACACAATACCCTCAATACCGTAATATTTTAGTTTTGTTAGTAGCACTTTTCTGTCGATGGTTTCTTTTGAAATCAAGAAAAACTGCAGCTATATAGTTACCCTTATCTATTTCTTGCTTCCAGTTTGATATCGTTAATTGTAAGGCGGTTTCGCACGAATGCTGTTGTCTAAAACCTGACTGATTACCAATTATTTTGAGATATATATCGTTCCATATAGATACTTGCAAAAAATAGTTTTGTATGTTGAATTTATGAATATATTGACCCATAGAAATGTAGTATTATATAATAAATCTGAATTTTTTTGATTGATCCTCCTCATTTTCGTAGGTTGGCGCTGTTTGCAATAACGCAATCATCCAGAATGAAACTTTGTTAGGGTCACCGACAGAAGGAGCACTTTTAGCTGCTGCAATGAAGCATGGAATGTACAATGTTAGTGAAACATATATTCGCCTACAAGAAATACCTTTCAGTTCTGAAGAGAAGATAATGGCAGTTAGGTGTATTTCAAAATACGACAGCGAAAAGAAGGAATTTCATTTTGCAAAAGGTGCAATTGAAAAAATCTTAGCAAAATGTAATCGGTTTAGCATCAATGGCAGATTGGAACCTTTAACACCGAAAAAAGAGCAGGAATTTTTGGGAGAAGCTCAGGAAATTGGTAAAAAAGGATTGAGAGTGTTGGCTATAGCAAAAGGAGATAACTATCAGGATATGGTGTATTTGGGCTTGGTTGGAATTTGTGATCCTCCCCGGCCTTTAGTAAGGGAAGCAATTTCAATACTTAACCAGTCTGAAGTCCAAGTTAAGATGGTGACAGGAGATGCACTTGATACTGCTGTAGCAATTGGTAAGTAGAATTGAACATATTATTTTCAAAGAATCGGTAATTTTGAATGAAGAATTAATGTCATACATTTTTTAAAACCTCTTAATATATTATAAGTACATAGAATTAAAATTATTCTTATGTCGCCGTAGCACAGGTATGGTTCTTGAATCAAGAGCCTCGAATAATAATATTTCTATTTGGTTTTGATTATTTAGTTGGATTTATATATGCAGAAGTAAAAGCAAAATTATTGATACCAACCAATATTGAACTAAACTCTAATTGCTTTTATCAGTTTTTAGAACAATATCATGTGTAGTATCTAATTTTTATTGTTTTTATTGGTCTATTCAAATAGGATGACTTTCCAAAGAACTTGATGAAGAAAATTTTGTTTTTCCAAGACTATATATTATGATTTTCGTTTTATTTTTAACTATACTGTTTGACAAGTTTCTCTGAAAAATTGAAAAAAGATTTTAAAATTGTCCGAGAAACTCCTTGTGGCAGTGTTGTAGAATATACATGTGACAAATTAAAAATAGTTTTTATGTCTCAAGCAAGTTTTTAATACTTTTGTTATTCAATATTTTCAATATATTTCCACACTGCTCTATTCATCATATATAATGAAAATGCAGATGTTGGAAGTACTGAAGAATATTTTGCTGATTCATTTTGATAAATTTGAAAAAAAGTGAGCCACATTAAATATCTGTAATAAATATACATGATTTGAGTAACCTTGTTGGTGAATTAAGAGATTGAAATAGAGAAAGCTTAAGATTCTTAATCTTATTTAGAAAATAATCTCCATTTGAACGCATCTCATCTTTTTTTGAAATGAATGATTTTTAGCACTTGTAGCAAGTTGTGTGAATGCATTGCGTTCAACTGCTTACTTAAATGTTCAACATAAATATGTCAGTAATAATAATTGTTAATCAAAAGTCGGATTCATATGATGCAAACCATTTGATCTAAGAAAATCACACATTCAATTTTGTAGTTAAAATATTCAATGCTGAAAGTAAGGGAATTAACTAAGTTTCCTAGAATCATTACAGTTTAATGAATACAAACATTCAGGTTTCCCACTGAATAGATCTTACTACAAGCCCCCTTCTTAATCTTTTCAAAATTTTGGAACTACCTGGCTAGCAGTTTATAATGGAATTTCCTCTCTTACTAATTATTTTTAACCATCTTTGTATTCACCCTTTCTACGCAATTTGTATTTATTTCTTATATTAGATATATTGGAGAAATGAAGTCATTTTGCACTCTGCATCTGAAGAAGGTGAAGTTTCACTGAAACGTGCATCATGCGTTCTTTCTATTAATAAACGTGTGAATTGTTTTATTAACCATTGTATTTATAATAATCTTGTATTTTATCTACATTCATTAGAAATACAGTAATATATCTAATTTCACTAAGTAATTTGAATACAAATAAGTTGAATTTTTACCCCTAAAAACGAAACAAAACCAACTGTTGTGTATCACACAAAGAAATACAATTAAATACGTTTCTGTTCAGTCAGGTGGCAATCATAAGTGTCAGCCTAGATATCAAAAAGTCGTGCATTTAGTTTTTTCTAAACAGAGATAAAGAAATTTGCCCTTTTAATTCAATAGGTACTCCATGATGGTGCCTAAAAGAAATTCCGCATCGAAAGATAGCTGTTCTGTTTCGAATTATGAACATCAGTATGGAACTCAATTTTATTTGACAGATATGGAGGGGATCCGCTTATTATAATCCCATGAAATAGCACCAAATAGTGGAATTTCCTTCTTTTCAAATTGATAGTCATTTAGTGTCCTTTAACTTATGCGGGACCTGTTCAAACTTTCTTTTGGCGGAAACAAATCTTAAGATTTTGAACTTATTCAATCTATGGTTTCCAGACAAGGTGCATAAACAACATCGCAAAAATTAAAATGGCTTGAAACAATCAGTTGATGTTATTCTTTAACTTATACTGAGAATAATATGTCTATCTGGATAGAATAATTTCAGTGACGTTTAATCTTTTTGTAAATATTTTCTAAGTTGGTATCAATGTACAGCTCCAAGTTCGTTTCCACTGGCTCACAGACCAAAGTTGCGTACTCGGTAACACTGTCTGGATAACAACCCAGACACGTGTTAGGTTACCGACCACGATTTGTATTGGGGAACAATTAGAAATTTGTTAATTCACTCCGAGTCAAATAAGCTGCACTGATGAGAGCTAATAAGATCGAAACAGCTGTATGCAGATTTCGAGTTGGGGTGATTCGACGATTTCTATAATTCACCGTTGGATTGGGTATGCAGATTTTGCGTTGCGGAATACGTATAACCAGCTCCCTTGGAAAGTTGTTTGATAATTATAAAATTATTAAAGAATTTTCCTTGTTCACTTTATGTAATGTAGAGATAAATTCATTCTATTCATTAAATATATTGAAATATCAGGACAATATATGACTGAATCGTTTCAAGGTTAATCAAATTCGGACCTGTAGCATCTCATTTATCTGTGAAACAGTAATAAAATTAGAAAGATTGTAGATAATATGCTTTCTTTTTCGTAAATATAAATTTAATAACGTTTGATCGTGCGGAACGACATTCATAGAGGCTTGTAAAAAATAATAATTCATTTCAGAGGGTATATTCATCTGATCAGGTATCGACGATGCTAGGGATCTATTGCAAAGGTTAAGCAATTTTCAGTAATAATATAACAAGAGAGTGAGAATAAATTGAAAATAATTTGACTCACGAGAGCCCGGAGGGCTCGAGTGGCTATTTCCAAATGGCAACAAGTTTGAACAAAATCTGTCAAATTATTTTCTATAATTTATCGAACTCGCGAGTTATATTTGACTAGATTATTTTTTGATTCAACAATTCTGTATTAGAAAGTGCCACCGAACTTTGTGCTTTTCAGGATGTTTTTGTAAAATTTTTCTTTTTGCATCTCTTGCATCTCGAGCATTTTTGAATTCTATATCATTGAAAGGATCAAATGACCTGTTATACTTATTAAAGTAAAGTTCTTGAACTAATTTTGCCGTTTTATTCCACATTGTCTTTATTACTGCTTCTTCATAATCATTTCCGTCCTTTCTTTTCATGATCAATGCCAGAGTAGCTGTTGTAGTAGATTGATCCAGAATATAATTTCTTTCTTTGGTGAAGGTCTTAAATTGTCTCCATATAGACTGATTACTTATTAGATTGTTTTTCGAAGTAGTTTTTAAAATATTTTTTGTTATTTCTGCATCAGAAAAGGTACTAAACCGATGATTTTCATCCATTTTATATATCGCGTTGACACAATTAGGTAATTATTTTGACAACTATCTGACACTTGCTAAGCAAATAAAAGCTACAGTGATTATTCCCGAGAATAATCACAAAAGATTTATTCCCACTATAATAATGACATCATTGGTTAAAACTTACTCTGACAAACTGACAAATAAAGAAGCATTTCATTGGTTTTAAGAAACGTCAAAAAATAATCCTCCAAATATTTCAGTTGGAATATTCATGCAAAGTCTGTAGTAGGGTAGAGACGTGGGTCTGGTATGAATTTCTAAATAATTTATGTTGATAATTACTAAAGAATTATGTCTGCTTATTTTTATAATCAGTTTAGTGTTTCAAATTGAATTGTTGATGAAATTTTGTTTGTTTCAATTGCGTTTTTCTGGTCTTGTGATTCGTTTGCTGAGTGTATGTGCATCTAGTTGAAGGAAAATCGGTCACATTTTTAATATAAATATATTTTCATACTTCTACTCACTAAACTTAGTAGTTGATGACTAATTCGGCATTTATCATCGATATAGCACTTTTGAATGTTTATAAACAGTTAATCATTTCATATTATTGAATTAAATTTGTATCAGATAATAAGCATGTCAAGGTTAATTTACAGCTATCAATATAAATGCTATTGAAGAGGTTAATAACAAAAGTTAATATGAAATATATTGGATTGAATACTATTCTCTAAATTGACCTGCTTCTGTAATATATATATATATATATATATATATATATATATATATATATATATATATATATATATATATATATACATAGGGGGATTTCGATAACGGTAAGAGTAGAGTATTTCAGAGGTTAATTATATGAATTTAAAAAAATCTGACCTGGCTTCTTTAGTTCTGGAGTTATACAGGAAAAATCGAAAATTTCTAAATTTTTCTTTTGTCTATATATTTTTATTTTACGAAGATTTTTTTAAAATTTTGTCTTTTTTCCATAGCAACTTTTTGTAGCCTTTCCAAATATCTGAGTAAAATGTATATACAGTGTATCGTACACATTGGGCCACACTCAACTTTTCATTTTCAAATACGGACATGTATATTTTATTGCAGTTTTATTTTTATCTAAATCATAAAGTGTTTTGGAAATAATGAACTAATACTAGGCATTCTATACCTTATTCTATGATATTTTTAATTAGAGCTGAAATTAAAAAAAATTTAAATTTTACTGGTTATAGTTCAATATTTCCAAAACACTCTGTAATTCAGATGAAACTACTACGACAATATGAAACATGACTCTTCGCATTCAAAAAAGTGCAATAAAAAATACAGGTCCGTATTTGAAAATGAAAAATTGAGGGTGGCCCAATTTATACGATTACCTAAAGTGGAAATAAAGAATACTAGGCATTCCTTACCTTATTCTATGATATATCTTTTAAAATTACAGTAGGAATTTAAAATTTTTTTTGAAATTTCACTGGTAATAGTTCAATATTTCAGAAACACTCTGTAATTCAGATGAAAAATACTACGACAATATGAAACATAACTCTTGGCATTCAAAAAAAAATGCAAAAATACAGGTCTGTATTTGAAAATTAAAAGTTGAGAGTGACCCAATTTATAAGATAGCCTGTACATAATTTTTATTCAGATATTTGGATAGCCTACAAAAAGTTGAAATGGTAAAGAGACACTTTCTTCAAAAAAATTTCCTAAAATAAAAGAATATAGGCAAAAGAAGAATTTCGAAATTTTTGATTTTTCCTGTATAACTCCAGAACTAAAGAAGCTAGATCAGATTTTTTTCATCAATATAATTGACTTCTGAAATATGCTACTTTGCCCCCATTTAACAATTCCTCTATCTCTTAGCGTTATCGAAATCCCCATGCGTAGACTCGAATTTGAATAGCCCTATATATATATATATATATATATATATATATATATATATATATATATATATTTTTATATATATATATATGTATGTATATATATATATATAAATATATATATATATATATATATATATATATATATATATATATATATATATATATATATATATATATATATATATATATATATATATCTGAATTAATGAGGCCGTTACTCGATGAGAATCAATTGTCAACATGTTTGAGAAATGAAACTGTGAGTTTAACGATTTTCACATATAATAAAACAACAACAGTTGCACAACGCGTTTCGCTGACACTACAGCTTCTTCAGGTGCGAATTTCAAACTAAAACTCAGTTTTAGTTTGAAATTCGCACTTGAAGAAGCTTTAGTGTCATCGAAACGCGTTGTTCAAGTGTTGTTGTTTTATTATATGTGAAAATCGTTAAACTCAGAGTTTCATTTCTCAAACATATATGAATATATATATTATATATAATATATATATATATATATATATATATATATATATATATATATATATATATATATATATATATATATATATTTAATATGCGTGTTTTGTATTTTTACTTATTAAGTCAATGTTTCGTCTCAAAATTAGTGACTCTCTCAAAACGGCTGAGAGATCAAAAGTACTTTGACATTTATGAATTTTAAAATAACTGAAAAGTTAAAAAATAGACAGCTATGTTTTATCAACTTATTTGTTGGTGTTGCTGTCTTCAGTTACTAATTACATTCAACTAGGTCTGATAGTTTAGTTAATAAAATCATTTTCCAAAAATCAATAGCTTGTTATTGCTAATGGAAGATAAATAAGTATATATATATATATATATATATATATATATATATATATATAATATATATATATATATATATATATATATATATATATATATATATATATATATATATATATATATATATATATATATATATATATATATATATATGATATATATTAATTAGTAAGTATGTCCAAAAATAAAAACGGTTTTATAAATACTTTTTTAATAGTAAAGAAATGGGAAAGTAAGAATAAAAGACAATTGAAGGTTTAATATGGTTGTGTGAAATATATAATTAAAGTTGGTCTGCCTGTCTTCTGCTACTAACAAAATATGAAAAATTGGAAAAAAACTCGCACATGCAAAATCTTCATCTCTAAGAAATTTTGGTTGGAGGTTTGATATAACGAACATAAATAGCAAAATAATTTTTATTTCGCTGAGATCTAACAGAATAAAGAAAAATATATTTATCGCCTGCTTGATATCAACATACAAAAAATATAGAGTTCTTGATTTTTTTCAAAAAGGAAAATCCTTGTCTCAAAATTACAAAAGATAAAGTTCATTACTTTTAAAATAAATTTTTTTTTCAAGAAAAACAATACAATTTAAGGCCAGTGAAATTAAATTTAAAACTAATAGGGGCAAATAGGGTTGCCAACTCGGCCAGGAAATGCTAATGTATCCACAGAATGTATTCTACAGATTGTCTTGTACCTTTTACCGCCTCCAGAGTATGAACCTCTATTGCTTTCATAACTTCTTCCATAACCATAATTTCTTCTAGCATCACGTTGATAGTCGTTGATTTTAAATGAATTCAATCCCAAAACATCGAAAAATGACGGAGCACAATTCACCAATAGTAAAAGAGAATATGACATCGTTATAAAAAACAATATATTCTTCATTGTAGCGTTTATTTATGAATATTTAAAGACTTAATAAACCTGGTGGTAAAACAAGTATACTTTTCAAAATTCTACTTATTCAGTTGAACTGAGCAAGTTGAAATGAGTGCTTAGTTATCTTTAACTTCTATTTAAAACATTTCAACAGTTCGTTTTGATATTTAGAAGGGAAGTTCCTACGCATGAACCCGTTTATCTCTCAGAATTACAGATTAAATCCTCATCTCTTATTGTTTGTTCATCAGACAATGTTAAGGTCATTACATTTCGTAGAATATAATTTATTCTAATAGATGATGTTTGTATTCAATACATGTGTGTTTTGAAATGAACGTTTACAGACAGGGGTTTTGGAATTTCGCTTTATTTTCTTAGAATAAGTGATACGTTCCTGAATGTTGAGAGTGGAGCTATACAAATAAATTGATTTTGGTTACTTTTGCGTGATTCATGAAACAATAAAAAAGACGTTTTCAAGAAATGTTGGCAGTTTTCTCTATGGAATAGATGTGCTAATATCTCTATAAAGCGGTTGACACTTATTTTGTACTATGGTGAATGAATAGAAATGCAATTATGAACCCTTTCTGTTTTATCTGGATTAGTTATAGTATTTTCATCCATTTGAATACATATATAACCAATAAAAACGCGACGGTTTCAAACTATACCATTTCAATTTCAAGTATATGATCAAACTGTTCAAACAATCCCGTGTTCAACTAGAAATACTTATGAATAATAATTTTTCTGAAAAGGCGATTTTATGGTTCTGGTTCGGTGCTCCGAGATGCTGGAAGATTGTAGGTTGAACTTATGCTTGTAGTGCGCTAAAATATCAACAAATAGCCATCAATATCCACCGTGATAGTACTATAAGAGTCATTCAGTCGTCTTGAGTGTGTTTATGGTTGTAGATTGACTGTGGAAAGTGTACAATCAATTGACTCTTTTGTATTATGATCTGAAACTGCTTGATGGTAGATATCTGTCGTTTTTGGTATTATTATATAGTTAATGATATTTCGGAATTCAAAAGTTATATATACTTTTCTTCGAAATTTAAATCTTCAAATATTTATCTTGTTATATATTATAGCGATAAGTTTTTTAAAAAAAGACACAACAGCGTTTGTAAAAAATATAATTTCACACTCGTTTGCGAAAAATCGACAATTTCCTCTCCCCGAGCTTAACTAATTCGTGAACTTGTGGGTGGTTTGTTTAGTTTCGATTACATTTTTTTAAACTATATATTTTCGTGAACATTTTCTTTAATTTTGTAATAGATATTTTGCTTTGGAGATTGTATATTCGTGTGAATTGTAATATACTTCTCTTCAAAATATCTGTAGAGCTGATCGTCTGTAATTCGTAAAATTTTCAGCACAGTCGATAGGCTTGGCCACTCTACCTTCTCAGATCCTATCTGGAGAACAATTAGATTTACTCTCAGAGACGGAACTGGATGCAGTAGTACCTAGGGCGACAGTATTTTACAGAGTTTCGCCGAAAAACAAATTATCCATAGTCAAAAGTTTACAAAGAACTGGCCACATAGTTGGAATGACGGGCGATGGCGTTAATGATGGAGTAGCTTTGAAAAAGGCAGATATTGGCATTGCTATGGGTAAAAATGGTACAGACGTTTGTAAGGAAGCGGCCGACATGATACTTGTGGATGATGACTTTTATACTATTATGTAAGTCCTAAAACAATATCCCTATAAATAAGCATACATATGTGTTGGATGCTTTTGAAATTAAATCATATACTCGTATATATATATATATATATATATATATATATATATATATATATATATATATATATATATATATATATATATATATATATATGTATATACTGCCTTTTTTGGCTCCCGGCATTGTCACTAAAGATAGTTATTGCCCTCGCGGTCGGTGAAAGTTCGTTGAAAATGTATTTTTTCTTAGATTAGAATGGAAATTTGGTGTTCACAGGGTTTAAGTGCTATATATTTCTTTGGCACTATAAACAAAACTTCCTTATTCAGTAATACTGTGTGCGCTATATTTTATCACATGACAAAAACTCATTGGTTCTCCTTTATTACCAACATTTCATACGTTAAGTACTTACTTTACTACCTTTAGCTTTATTTATTCCAAAATATTTTTTTCATCTTATTTTATATATTTCATCGTAATATGAGATATAGTTTCAGAATTCACTATTTTATATTTGATAGGGTTGAATATGGGACAATCCGAAAACAATCGTTTTTGTATAGTTATTATTTCGGAATATTTTTCATGTTAGCCGAATAAATTTAATACTTCCATGATATACAATAATTTCTTGTAAAAGTATATAATGTAATTAATTTAGGTACTGAATGCATTTTTATCATTTGGTGATAAAATTGGAAAGTAACTAATATAAGCTAACCTTTTTCAGCGCTGCTATAGAAGAAGGGAAAAGTATCTTCTATAATATAAGGAATTTTGTCAGATTCCAGTTATCTACTTCAATAGCAGCGCTTTCGTTGATTGCCCTAGCAACTATGATGGGCATTCCTAACCCTCTGAATGCCATGCAGGTATGGATATTTTTTAAATTTATTTCTATAATAATAATTTTTAAATTTCATATTCCAAAATATTTTTTATTGATTTTGTGGTTCATTTAACCTTCGAAGTAATATGAAACCATCAACAAAAATTCAGAATATTCGCATGTAAGAGGTCATAATACTATTGAAATACAATTATCAATTTCATGACCAGGTAAGTTTCATTTCATATCATTGAAATTAGAGAAATACTCTTTTATTGATATATCTTTTACATCGCAATAATTTCTAGTAAATTCTATTATTTGAAGAAATGATGAAGGTTTTATAGTTGATATAGAAGGTTTTTTCTTTACACCTTTAAAACTGATTTTATTTGTATGGATGGATTCAGATTGTTTCCAATTTACTTAAATTTTTTCATTCTCCAAAACTAGGACAGTTATTTTTGTTGTGCTATAGTATACGACAATGAAACTTAGTTACTAGTGTCAGTATATATTTATTCCATTTTCAGAGATATCGGCATATATATATATATATATATATATATATATATATATATATATATATATATATATATATATATATATATATATATATATATATATATATATATATATATATATATATATATATATATATATATATATATATATATATATATATATATATATATATATATATATATATATAGTCTAATAACTTTCAATAGCATGCAATACCATATAAGAAGTTCAATAAAATGTAAATTTCATAATTTTAAAAATTTAATTGTAAGTAAACTATAGTAACAACAAATTGTTGAATATTAGTTGTATTCTTAAATAAATAAATAAATATATATATTTATATATATATATATATATATATATATATATATATATATATATATATATATTTATTCGAATTGTTGTTGCCTGTGAACTATTTCTAATCTCTTGAAAATTATTAGCAATAACAGGCTTGTTGAATCTTAAAAAACTCGATTTTATTAAAAAGTTGACGTGTGAACTTTTGAAAAAGTTTTGATAAAGCCACGAATGTCGTGGCGAAACGTCAACTTTTTAATAAAATCGAGTTTTTTAAGATTCAACAAGCCTTTATTGCTAATAATTTTCAAGAGATTATATATATATATATATATATATATATATATATATATATATTATATATAATGATGCATCATAAGATGTAGCAAGAAATTAGGATATACGCGGAATATGTAATTAACTTTCGATGTAATTGCCTAATGTTTATGAATATTTCACAAAGTAAGGCCTAGAGAAAATGACTCAGTATATACAGTCAAATGATTCACCAAAAAATTCTTTGAAATACATAATAATGCTATTATTTAATTTGATGGCTAAAATTCTTTGAATTCAACTATAAAAATAAGCCGGTTTTTTACTACATCTCATCATCTACGAAACATACTTATGTCTATAGTAATTATTCGTATTTTTGCAATAACAGGCGCTTGAGAGGTAAAAAGATGACTTTATTGAAAAACTGTTAACTCTCAACAGCAAGAAGCAGGTCACATATGCGCATAAATATATATATATATATATATATATATATATATATATATATATATATATATATATATATATATATATATATATATATATATATATATATATATATATCCTTAAGCGGTGAATGTTAGCAACATAAAGATGATGACCACAAACAATAACTACAAAAGACGTATTGAGTCCTTCTCAGTATTGTCTATCTACCAAATGTGGTAATCATCTAGATAATTTCGCTGTTTCCTAACAATTCCGAAGACAAGAAGCAGTGACATGGAATCACACAACGAGCCGAAACATATCTGGCACACTCCTAAAACATGTGCGTCTATCACGCTGTAGTTTTTAGTCGTATTTTCCCCGAAAATTCATATTATTACAGTGTATGGAAGGAAAGCAGTCAGATGCGGGAGTAGTTTATTTAATCTGTTTTAGACTTTCTAGACCACTTATTTTCGAAAAATTTTTCCTGTCTGATGAAAGTTTAAACTTTAAAAAAATAAAATGACACTTTGCTTAAGTTACACTATAGTGAAATAGGTACTGTATTTAACAGAAAAGGAGTGTCGAGATGTTCGAATTATGAACTCATTATCAAAACTAACTACAGGAGAGTATTGATTTTATAAATTTAGATAGATTGCCTAGTTAGTCTTGTAAATGATTTTATAACTCGAAAAATGTCAACTGTCCTTTACTGTTAAATACAGTACCAAATTATTTCAATATAGTGAAACTTAATAAGTGTATTTTTATTTTGAAGTTTAAAATTTATTCTTTATGATGTTTCACCAAGTGATGTGCGAGGATTCATATATATGTCACCGGAATATAACAAGATCTGCAAGTTTATAAATTTCCTAGGAAATTTATAAACCTTCGTAGAATTCTAAACGAGAGATAAATTGTATTATTTTACGCCCACATTTTCGCAAATTTATCAATTTGCGACGACTCGTGGTACGTTTATAAACTGACGGATATCCATTCGTGAGATTCTAAACGGATCGTCCAATCACAGAAGAGCTTTTAATGTTACGCTTCTTTAAAATACGGCAAATAACACACTGCTCTCTGATTGGTCGATGTTGACAGTGGCAATGCTTGAGTCCATAGACTTAGGTACAATCAGACTTGCCAAACTATGAATTTATCAGTTTAGATTACCTACCTACATTATTTTTACTTTAAAACTAGGTAGGTACCTATAATACAGGGTTACTTTTTCACATAATATGCTTATGACCCCTACTTCACTCTACCAAAATAAAACAACAGAATTCGTGTTCTACGATATTAAAGAGGTTCATTAAAGAAGAAAAAACAATCATAAAACATTTTAATGACATTTTTAATTTTTTCCTCTGTCCACTCCGACTTCTTACTATTTTGGTCATGGCCACTATAAAACTTTCGTAGCTCTGTGGTAAATTTCACTTCGTCAACAAATTTTCCAGCAACTTCACCATTTTTTCTGTCCGCTGCTTCTAGGTCATTCATTATGGGTCTAGTTTAGTAACCTTAGCAAACTATTTTCACAGTTCCATTATAGTTAAAATATCAAAAACTTCACAAAAACACACGAGTAACCGGTTTGTTTATGTTCCGTGGCGACCAATGGCGGTGGAGAGGAAGAAAAAGGAACACGTGACTTATTCAACCAATCAGAGCGCACATGGCGTTCGGTTATTGCTCACTCATTATTTTACGCCTGAGTTCGGTAAGTTTATCAATTTGCGAAAATGTGGGCGTAAAATAATACAATTTATCTCCCGTTTAGAATCCTACGAAGGTTTATAAATTTCCTAGGAAATTTATAAACTTGCGGTTCTTGTTATTTTCCGGTGACATATATATACATATACATATATATATATATATATATATATATATATATATATATATATATATATATATATATATATATATATATATATATATATATATAATATATATAACTTTATAAAGAAATAAAAAAAACCTATTTTTTCACAGATTGAAATAAAAATCTATTGAGTAAACGCGTTTCGTCATAACATTGACTTCATCTCGTACTAAACTACCGTATTACAAAACAATCTATTTATACGAAAAATGAATATAACAGAGGGGTTCCTAGAGAAACTAAATAACAATAAGCAATTCATTCAGAGGAATTAGTAGGTACCTACATTGAACAGATTAAGGAGAGGAGAAGGGTTCACTTCAATCCTTAACTAAATTTCCGGAATTTTTATATTTATTGATGTATAGGGATTCCCAACAGTTGGTTTTATGGAGACTATTTTCAAATTGTAATATATTATAATTGTGAAAGGTATGGTTTTCTTGAATAAGACGGCACGCATAATTAGAATCAGTTTTCTGCTTAATATAGCTACGTTGGTGTTCGTGTATTCGAGTTTTGAAATTTCTAATTGTACGTCCTATATAGAATTTTTCACAATCGTTACAGTCGAGTTTATAAACACCAGTACGTTTATCTCTATGAATTTTTGATTTGTTGTTTTTAAGCAAATGCTATTATTGGTTTTATATGAAATTTTGAAATTTTGTTTTTGAAAAAACAATTTCAGGTTTTTGGAAGTTTTGCCCAAGTATGTTAAACTGTCTGTGTTTTATTCATTTTTCGTATAAATAGATTTTTTTGTAATGCTGTAGTTTAGTACGAGATGAAGTCAATGTTATGACGAAACGCGTTTACTCAATAGATTTTTATTTCAACCTGTGAAAAGTTAGTTTTTTTAATTTCTTTATAAAGTTATGAATATGAACTTTCACCAAGTAAATGCCAATTCCATTCAATATATAATATTATAATATATATATATATATATATATATATATATATATATATATATATATATATATATATATATATATATATATATATATATATATATATATATATATATATATATATATATATATATATATATATATATATATATATATATATATATAATCTTTCTTGTTTCAGATATTATGGATCAATATTATTATGGATGGCCCACCAGCCCAAAGTTTAGGAGTGGAACCAGTAGAAAAGGATGTTGTGAAACAAAAACCCAGAAATACTAAGGAACCAATGATAACTAAGAAATTGATCGTGAATGTGTTGCTGTCAGCTCTTTTCATTATAGGAGGAACTCTTTGGGTATTCAAAAGAGAGGTTCGTGTAAATATTTTTTTACTATGATTTTTCAAGTGAATCTGTTTTTATATCATTGCGCCAAAACACACTTTTCAATGATAAAATAGTTATCTTGATATCTTGACGATAATAACTCTAACGACAAAACGTTTGTGTCAAGTCTTATATGTATTGAAACCAATATTTTTTTACATGAATATTTCAAGAGTTGTTTGGATTTAAATAAAATTGAGTTATTTCAGATGAGCTCTCAGGGCATAACTGCAAGAGATACTACAATGACATTCACTTGCTTTGTTTTCTTTGATATGTGGAATGCTCTGTCCTGCCGATCGCAAACGAAGAGCGTATTTCAAATTGGGCTGTTTTCCAACAAGATGTTTCTCGTAGCTGTCACGCTGTCGGTAGTAGGACAACTTCTAGTTGTATATTTTCCTCCATTACAGCAAGTTTTCCAGACGGAAGCATTAACGCTTTTGGGTGAGTAGCGGACTCAAAATGTCAAATTACTTTTGACATTTCGAATTTGATATTTGGCACAAACTCATTTTATACAACACGAAGTATTTTTCATCTAAATACAAATGTGTCTGTAGTTAACAAATTTCGATTTGATAATTGTAAGAAACTATTATCATGTTCAAAAAAAAAAAAATAGTGTTTATATTCAATCTCCCCACTACGTCGGTTTGACAACCAGTGAATATCTTCGAATTGAGCGTTCAATTGTATTACACGCTAAAGATTCCATAAGTCGAGGTGTTTTTGTCATTATGACGGCGGCAAAATTACCCTAAATTTGCCATCGACGAAAAGGAACCTTACTTTTAAAACGGTCTAATTATACTTAGAATGTCTAGCAGAGTTGCTATGAACCTTCGAAGTTCCTTGGTAGCGAGCGGACATGATAACCAAATCTTAAACAAGATTTGGAGAATCTTCAAGGGCATATTTTGAAACAGACTCACAAGTGCTTCTGAATACGGTGAATTAAAATAAACAAATTTCACTCTGTTTTTTTATGGAAAGAAACTACGAAATCGTGAAAGAAAGTTACAGGCTGTCACATCTTCGATGTCCTCACAGGATAACACGCTTATTTTTAAAGATAGAGATTTGCGGTTTTCGCGAACGTTGGCTACTTTTTTGTGAATCTTACGATACCGCAAACAAAATTTTCATAGCTTTCTTCGTTTTTGAGATACAGGGCGAAATTGAAAATATTGCATATTAAATAATATTTTTTTATTAAATACTTTTCATTGTACTCGATATAAATGGGAGTGATATTAGTTTATTGCACCAAACGATCTATTAAAGTGATATTTGTCTCGACTTGCTATAAAAAAAGAAATTTATCTAAATACAGTGCTAATATTTGAAATATTATATAAGTATTACATATTCTTGAAAAGCGCAAAGCATTTATGTTTTCAATATGGAAAAATATACAGAGTGTTCCATTAGAAAAATTATAACATTGGGTTGTATCCAAACAATTTTCAATTCCGCCATGTATTTCAAAAACGAAGCAAGTTATGAAAATATTGTTTGCGGTACCGTGAGATTCACAAAAAAGTAGCCAACGTTCCCGAAAACCGTAAATCTTTCTCTTCAAAAATAAGCGAGTTATCCCGTAAGGAAATCGAAAATGGGACAGCCTGTACCTCGAACAGTTCGCTTCTATTTTACGTGACTGGGCATTTAACATGAATAATAATAATGAGGAAGATTACAATGAGAGCGTAATTAAGACGATTTGGAACACTAGAGTACAAATGATACAAGAATACAAGAGAAGTACTTTAAAGATTTCATGTTTTTTTCGTGACTTTTAAGGTTTTGCTCGCCTCCACTATTCATCTAGATTGAAATAGTGGCTTGCGTACGTGCATTGAAATGATGTTAGGGAAGTGCCTTTTGCAGATTCCAACTATTTATCTCAATTGCCGCCATTTCAATATAGTGATTGGTTTAGTCCCCATTTGAAAAACGAGTTACCGCGACCATGACCGGTGCCTACTCTATTTAATTTGGACCATGTACGGCGGGCTAGGTCGAAGCCACTTGGTGTTGAGTTGACATAAATGAATATAATCTATAATTAAATCGCAAATATATAGTTTTAATTGGCTTAAAAAGTCTTCCCCCTTCCCTCTCTCTCTTGGAAGTGTTACTTCATTTTAATCCATTTCTAACAAAACTAAATTTGAATTTACTACGTTTATTATCACAAAATATTTTGAAAAATATAACACTGCGATTGCACTAGACCATCATCGGGCAGATTGAGTTAAGAACTTCTTAACTCAGTCTGCCCGATGATGGTCTAGTGACCGAAATTGCAATCGCAGTGTTATATTTTTCAAAATATTTTGTGATAATAAACGTAGTAAATTCAAATTTAGTTTTGTTTATCATGTTAAATTATGACGTAGTAACGACGGATTCCATCAACTATTTAATCCATTTCAATTAGAAACGAAATAAAAACTAACCGATGGTGTCCTAAGAAGCCCTGATAGAAGCGAAACGTACATCACTATGTAATAAAATGTTTAAGAAATATCTTCAAAAACAGGTGTTATTATTTTTATTGTAGCATAATTAATTCAACAGAATTGATATTTCCTGAATAATTAACTGGTTTCTTGATAATTGTGTTGAAATTTGTGATAATTTGTGCTTCTTTTTGTCATCTTTGTCAATTCACTTCCCAGTGCTTGTGGAGACCCTGTCTGCAAACCAATTATGTATGCGGATGACACTAACTTTCTTTTCTGCGGAGACAACGTTTCTATGATACAGAGATCAGTGACGCAAATACTGAAAAATATTAGGCAATGGTGTGCTGAAAATCAATTAATACTGAACATGAACAAGACAGAGGCGATGTTCTTCCGCTCAAACTGGGCCAGGCTAGGCTATCCTAACTCACTTGAGGTAGATGGATGCGACTTGTCGATAAGGAGATCTGTAAAATTTTTGGGCCTTAGCATTGACCAGAACCTGAGATGGGAAGAACATACAACCCAATTGAGAAGTAGGCTAAATAGTGTAATTTTTACACTCCGCATGATGAGAGGACTTGTTAATCTGAGTACGTTAAAAGTACTATATTACAGTAATTTCCAATCGTTAATGGGATATGGTATCATTTTCTGGGGAAATTCATCTGCTGTGGATGGAATCTTTGCTGCGCAAAAATGGGCAATACGCACTATCCTTAGTCTTGACAACAGAGAGACTTGCCGTGGTCAGTTCAAGAAGCATGGATTCCTCACCATCTTTGGATTATATTTATATAAGGTCTTGACATTTTTCAAGAGGAATGAACACTACTTTTCTCAACACAGGAATCCTAATAACTCAAGAGGAGTACTGCCCTACTACACACCAAAGCACAAAACGGCACTACATGAAAAGAATATTCAAAGCATGGCCATAAGGGCTTTCCAATCTTTGCCCAGACACCTACAAATCCTAAACAGCTACAGGAACTTCAAATCTATGGTTTCTGAACTGATCCTACAATGCGAGCCCTATAGTATTGGGGATTTCCTGGAGTACACAAGAGCCAGTAAATTATGAAACATCTATCCTAGGATGAATGTTTAACACGGACATGACTTATTTCAGTTTTATTTATACATCCATATTATGTTTAGTGTAAATATTATCTGAGGTTAATAAATATTATTATTATTAATTGATTAAGAATTCTTTACCTGAACAATAAATTGATTTTATTCATTCTTTCGAAGTAATATTTATATTGATTTTCGTCATATCTTTTTTCTCTTTCAGATATGGTATTTTTAACTTGCCTGACATCATCAGTATGGATATTTTCCGAAATTAAAAAATTGATTGAAAGATTCATTGAACAAAGAAGGATTTGTAAGCGATCTCCTCTAGAGTATGTATGACACAAAAGGGGGCCTGGGGCGAAAAATCGCTGCAATTAGCTGCCTCCTTTTCTTTATGCCCCTTTAATATTGGCCCCATTAAAATGTGCAAACATTTGATTATCAAATTTGAAAATCATCTCAATATTATATAAAAATGAAGTTAATCGGATTTTAGCATTAATGTTACTTTCAATTAATACAGACCAAATTTCTTACCTTAATTGTATTTAATTCAGAATCGACCTTAAGTATGATTATGTGATATTTCTAATTCTGTATTAATAATTTAATTAATTCATACTTTTATGACTTTTGGATTTTTATATTCGAATTTCTGAACAATAATTCATCGTCATAATTAATGCTTAACTCGGTAAAATTGGATTATGTTTTTATTATTTGCACATTTTAAAGGCCATTTATTTTCTACTCAAAGCAGCTACATGTGAACATTAATTTATAGTACTACTATTTATTTATTACGTAGAATATGGAAAAACCTTTGCTTTATATAAATATATACCTAATTATTTTTGTCAACACTTTTATGTTGTCAAAATTTTATTGACTTGCATCAGGATATTCATGTTTTAATTGAAGTTGAGGATTTTGCATATTAGTGTTGAATAATTGTAAAGAACAAAAATGTTTTTGACCGAATTTCAATATTTTTCTTCAACATATGCTTGTATTGTAGGAAGTTAATTTTGTTTGAATAATGTTTATAATATTCTGAGTCTTATCGAAATAGGAATCTCAGTTGATTGATATTGATTGCGTTGTTTGGTGTAAGAAACTATTAATTTGAATTTGAAAATCTGCACCTAAATGTTAAAGTAATCTGCTTGTCCTGCAAATAATTCACAGTGTGTTGTTTCAGGAAATGAGAGCATTATATTTATATGTACTGAAATTTGAAATTGAGAAAAACTCTCAGTATTATGAAGCGACAAGCAGTTGATTAATTTAATGTATTCCATTTCATTTGATGGAGATGTATTTCTAGTACTTATTGAACGAATATTTGATTCTGAAGTGATCCTCAAAGTTAACCCTCTCGCTCACCTTGTCCTCAGTTGAGGACAACCTACTTTGGATTTTTTCCTGTGAAGTACCGCTTGCTCCTACTCTTTTGTCACATTGTCCTCAGTTGTGGACATCATATTCTTCCAAATGAATATATGTGCTACCATCTTCAAACTGATCAAAAAAATAATCATGCATTTGAAATATGGGATTCCGTAGGGTAGCTATGACAGCAGTGTAGCGCTCTGCTATTTATTTTTTTGTTGGCTATATTCGTTAGACCATGTGTTTGAAAACTGTTTTTTACGTTCAAAATAAGTGTAGACTTGTTCCAAAGCAATTGCGTTAGGTGATTTTTGTGCATACTGTAATCAGCGATTTTTGAAAGTGTAGCGTACTAGTTTGAGGACATTGTGAACTAGCGGTAAAGGCAACATCTAGGTGAATATAACAGCACTTTTATTTCAATTCTGCGAAAGTTAATTTTAATACAATTCAGTACTTCGAAAATGGGCGCAAAAATATAAATATATTTAATAAAATAAATATTGATATTTTACCATCTAAAAATATTTCAATATTTTTTTTTCCTCCATCAGCTCATGATGTCCTCAATTGGGGACATGTCATAGTGCCCAAACGGAGCATTTTGAAAATCTGAATTTAACATCAAAAATTTTCAAAAAATCATAATTTGCATTACAGTAAATTTCAGATTTTTCGCTTCAATAGTTTTATTTCGTGACCGAGAGGGTTAATGAAATGTCAAAGGCGTTGTCAATTGAATATAAAAATATTTTTCATTATTTCATACATGTGAAATGATAATTATCATTGAGATTTTATAGTGTTATTATTCATGATTAATGTTAATCATAACTATAACATATCCGTAACGCTAAAAACCAATGTCTTACACATTTTAGATATTCAGTGTATTTAATAAGATAATTTCATTGTCATAATTTTGCAAACATTTTTTTGCAAATAATTTTAGTTAATTTGGAATCTGGAAATTATTGTTACAATATATGAATTGATAGAAACTTTTTGAATACTCACTTAAAAAAAATTATGTTATATGTCTTTGATTCTTTTTTAGAAGTAGGAAATCAGAAAATCCATAGGCGCAGCTTAGATTTTCACTATTCATCATGAATGTCATAAACTCAGATTAAATATACTATGGGGCAGTGAGAAGTGGAATTCCATTCAATAGTAATTGCCTTCAAGTTCAAGTATTTGTTTTAAAGAAAGAGATACTCTGAATATGAATATTTCAATAATATCTGCAAATTTCCCAATTTGATAAATTAATCTGAAGTTATATGAAATTTGTATATATTTGAAAATTGCTTTTTGATAATGTTTTCCTACAATTTTTCAGTAAATATCAGTTTAAAAAAAACATTCAACTGTGGCCATTTATTTTCTGTTGAAAGACTAAGAAGAATAATCATAATTGGTATAGGTAAATCAAATTTCACTCAAATTTCATTAGGTGCTAATTCCTCACAAATTATTTTACACATTAATAATAACTATTAGTGCATTAAAAAAACTAGATTTCTCTGAATTTGAGTTTGGTTTTACTTCGCAGGATGCCCTCGTTAAGTTTGTTTGAAATTGTTTTTGAAACTGTACTCTGTGATATTAGAGGAAAAGTTTTATTCGCAAAAAAGAAATTAGTGCCCTGCTCAGAAATTCAGCTGAGTATGCTATATAGGGAGAAATAAATAAGATAAGTTAAAAGTAGTATACTGATAAATAGCAATGAAATATAAAATAATTTTGGAGTAAGGGTCGATTGCATTTGCAAATGCAGATGGTTTGAAGTTTAAATAGTTTACCATTTCTTATATTGACGCCATTTTGTACCCTTTAGAACAAATTTTGTTCCATATTGTATTATATTCAAATTTATATGTGGCACATGAAGTGTTTAGAAGTTTAAAACTTGTATGACAAATGGAAGCTTGGGTACATTTTTAACTCATATCTTGGGCATCCTCTACTTTTTCCAACAGAAATCTGTTTTCTCAATAATATATATAAAACTATTATGTATTAAGAAATATATACATATAATATTATATATATATATATATATATATATATATATATATATATATATATATATATATATATATATACAGGGTCACTCACGGTGGATGGTAGGTTAGACGTTTACGGAGAACGGGACATGAGATTATTCTGAATATTTCCCTCCTGTCAAAAATCCCTTGTATATGGAATGCAATTATCGAAAATTACAGCGATAATTGCATTGTAGAAAGCGAAAGAGCCCTGCGATAATTGCATTGTAGACCGATAATTGCATAGAAGCATAGTTCATATTACGGTTATTGATGACAAGACGAGAATTTATGATTTACTAACGTCAGTTTGACAAGTTCAAAGTTTATTCGGGAAATATTCCCCAAAATTACACTCGTGCATCAAAATAACCGGACAATTTCGCATTCCAGCGTGTTGTCTTTAAAAAACTGCATTCGGTCATTTTCATATTTCGGAGAAAGAGCCCTCCACCTTCGGTGTCGGGCTCTTTCTCCAAAAATGAAAATGAACTCATGCAGTTTTTTGACAACACGCTGTCATGCAAAATTATCGGTAATTTTGATGCACTTGTGCAATTACTTACGAAAATTTGGTTTCATGGGTAATTGATTTTGCTCTATCGATCTAAAATAGTAGTGGCGCTGCGGCGTTGCCGCTTATACTAAAAAGTAGCAGCAACTATGAAATTTCAAATGAGACACCCTATATATTATTTAATTTTTTGCTTCTCTACCATTTTCCAATTGTTTTTGTATGATACTTCCCTATACCTATCTCCAGAGGTTTTTGAGAAATTAAATGGTTTCCTTATTTTTTTGTGCAAAACTTAGCTTCAATTAAATGTTCATTACTAAGGTATTCAGATTCGTAGGACGCTGAAATTTTAGGTGTAGTTTACCAAGTTCCGACGTATTAGGAATATTCTAAAGACTTTGTTCTCCATTACACGGGGTCCTTCAAAATTTGCGATTTTAACGATAAATACAAAAATAGTGTAAAGTGCATTTAAAAAAATGTAAATCCCTGTATATTATTAAATATCTCGAAAGAAAATTGAAATTTCTTTCAAATGATATATCATGTTCCTATACCTAAAAAGTCAGGTTTCCAAAATAAAAGCAAGTTTCTATAAAAATCGGATTATTTAGCCATATTTTGTATTAGGTAGCTATGAAATGTCAAGAAAGATGTCATTATGAAAATTTGACAATTAGTCCATCAACAATAAAACGTTCGCGCGTTCATTAACGAAAATTTGATTTGAAAACAATCAAAATGGAAGGCAATAACTATTCTCATGAAGTTTTGATGAAGTTATTTATTGTACATGGTCAATGTGACAAAATAATAGCAAGAACATGCAGAAAATTCAATGAAATGTATACCTATTGACAACCAATAAACGAGAGAAAATTTGTACGTTTACAAAATAATTTTATCACTTATGGGTCAATACTGAAAGCGAAACGAAATTTACTGAACTAATAAAAAACAATTTGCGTTACGTAAAATAACATAAGTGATAAAATTATTTTGTGAACGTACAAATTTTCTCTCGTTTATTGGTTGTCAATAGGTATACATTTTATTGAATTTTCCGCATGTTCTTGCTATTATTTTGTCACATTGACCATGTACAATAAATAACTTCATCAAAGCTTCATGAGAATAGTTATTGCCTTCCATTTTGATTGTTTTCAAATCAAATTATCGTTAATGAACGCGCGAACGTCTTATTGTTGATGGACTAATTGTCAAATTTTCATAATGACATATTTCTTGACATTTCTTAGCTACCTAATACAAAATATGGCTAAATAATCCGATTTTTATAGAAACTTGCTTTTATTTCGGAAACCTGACTTTTTAGGTATAGGAACATGATATATCACTTGAGAGAAATTTCAATTTTCTTTCGAGATATTTAATAATAGACAGGGTATTACATTTAAAAAAATGCACTTTTTACTATTTTTGTATTTATCGTTAAAATCGCAAATTTTGAAAGACCCTGTCCTTAGAATATTCCTAATACGTCGGAACTTGGTAAACTACACCTAAAATTTCAGCGTCCTACGAATCTGAATACCTTAGTAATGAACATTTAATTGAAGCTATGTTTTGCACAAAAAAATAAGGAAACCATTTAACTTCTCGAAAACCTCTGGAGATAGGTATAGGGAAGTATCATACAAAAACAATTGGAAAATGGTAGAGAAGCAAAAAATGAAATAATATATAGGGTGTCTCATTTGATATTTCATAGTTGCTGCTACTTTTTAGTATAAGCGGCAACGCCGCAGCGCCACTACTATTTTAGATCGATAGAGCAAAATCAAGTACCCATGAAACCAAATTTTCAGAATAATCTCATGTCCCGTTCTCCGTAAACGTCTAACCTACCATCCACCGTGAGTGACCCTGTATATACCCACAACGTATCATTAAAATAAAATTCATAAGAATGCAATTTCACCTATATTTAAGTAATTGAAAATAGAATATATGATAAAGCTATAAGTGTCGGATTTTGATTTGTTCAAATATACATTAATTTAGTTTTTGATGTTTTAGAATTAAGTACTTATAAGCATTATTCTTTGAAATAGCTCTGTGATATACATTCATTTTCAGAATAGCTGTTGATGTGTTTAGTGTATTTAGTAATGCGTATTAAAGCGTGAAAGAATTTTCAAGTTACATTTCATAAATTTTGTTTTTGATATTATAAATGAAAAGCCACATAGTAGCATTAACAAGTGTATTCAGGTATCACAAACAAATATATATAGACACAGTAACATTATGTAATCTGGTTATTTCCATGAAGTGAGAGATGATTCCAAATTAAGTGATTACCTATAACTGAACTATTGATTACAGATTTCCAGGGCAGTCAGGAACTGGATGGCAAGTACAGAAAATTACTTATTCAGAGCATTCAGTAGGTTCAGTTTGATGCCATTTAATTATCAATATCATTGAATAATGGAAAAGTGTTTATGTAATGTATATCTGCATCAAAATACACTAAATACATTTAATATAAAAATAGTTCTATGACTTAGATTATACTATATTTTTTTCATAGCCTTTTTACTACTGAAAAAAGCTGTACTTTTGCTATTATGTTGATTGAACATTATTGTGTTGTTGATATATTTCTAATAACTAAAGACATTGTTTACGCATTTCTGATGTTAAGATGTACACCTGTTTGATAATTCAATTTCTAAATAAAGTGACAAGTCTTGAGTGTTTACTTTTTTGTTTCAATACATGAATAGTATTCAAGTTAAATCAATGAAATATAGATGGAAATAATGGATAAGGATACACTCATGCATTTGTTCAAAATTATTTAGTTATTTTCTACGATAACGTGTTATCGTAAATATGCATGAAAATGCATACTTTCACAAAAATAATTGATGTATCGATTCATATCAATTCTGAAAATGTCAATGATTCATCATCATCATCATCATAAGCCAAATTGCGTCCACTGCTGGACATAAGCCTCTCGTAATCTGTCCCACTCATAGCGGTTTTGCGCCGACTGCATCCAGTTCGGTGAGATGCGTTTTAAGTCATCGGTCCATCTTGTTGGCGGGCGTCCCCTGCTTCGGTAGGCCTCATTTCTCGGTCTCCATTCGAAGATTCTTCTAGTCCATCGGTTATCTGTCATCCTTGCAATGTGTCCAGCCCAGTTCCATTTCAATGTAGTGATTTTCCCTATGGCATCCGCAACACCGGACCTTCTCCTGACTTCATTGTTTGGGATACGATCCCTAAGACTGACGCTCAACATTGTTACTTGGATTTTGTGTACTATCTTCTTAGTTAAAGTGAGCGTCTCTGCTCCATATGTCATCACTGCCAAAACGCATTGGTTAAATGCTTTTCTTTTAAGGCTTATAGGAATTTCCGATTTGAATACATCTTTGAGGTTACCAAATGCCGCCCATGCCAGACCTATTCCTCTTTGGATCTCAGTTGTTTGATTGTCTCGGTCTATCCGGAGTTCATGACCGAGATATTTATATGAGGTGACTTGTTCAATTTCCCCGCCTATCATGGAGATTTTTCCGCTTGCCACAAGATTGGTCATACATTGGGTCTTCGAAATATTTATCTTCAATCCAGCCATTTCTGAGGTTTGTTGAAGTCTTTCCAACATTTGCGTGGCTTTGTCAATGCTGTCTGATATTAAAACAATATCATCTGCAAATTTAAGATGATTCAGATCTTCTCCGTTTATGTTTATTCCCATGTTGTCCCAATTTATTCGCTTACACACGTATTCTAGCAAAGTCGTGAATAACTTTGGCGATATCGGGTCACCCTGCCGGACACCTCGTTCTATTTTAAATTTGTTTGTATTCTCATGAAGTCTTACACATGCAGTTGCTGTTTCGTATATATTCCTAATTACTGCTGTGTATCGATGGTCGATTCGACAATGAGCTAGAGCTTGGAGCATTCGGTGTTGGTCTATGGTATCCAACGCTTTTTCGTAGTCTACGAATATTAGTATAAGTGGCTTGTTATATTCCACACATTTCTCTATTAGAGTTTTAATGACCTGCAAGTGATCGTTTGTACCAAACCCTCGACGGAATCCAGCCTGTTCGCGCGGTTGGTAACTGTCCAGGTTATTCGTAAGTCTCTTTGTTATGATTTTCATGAATAGCTGGTAAAGATGGGATACAAGACTAATGGGTCGATAGTTTCTTAGATCGGCAATATCACCCTTCTTATGCATTAGAACAATCACTGCATTGTGCCACTGAGAGGGGGTTGTACCTTTCAGAAGGCATGCGTTAAAGAGTTTTTGAAGTATGCATGTTAAAGCGTCTCCTCCTTCTTTAACTGATTCGATTGCTATATCGTCATCTCCAGGTGATTTATTGTTTTTCATTTCAGAGAGGCAAGCTTTTATTTCAGGGATATCTTCGGATCCTACATTTTGAATTTTCGGTATCTGCCTTGGTTCAAGAAATCTCTCGTCTTTTTTGTAAAGCTCTTTGTAAAAGTTTTCTGCGATCTCAAGAATATCCTCTCTATTGGTTTTTTTGTCCCACTTTTATCATGCAGTTTGCAAATGTTTCTTTTACCTTCGCTAAGGTTTCTCCGTAGCACCTTCAAACTTTTATTGTTTTCTATAACTTGGGATATATGCTTGTTGTTATATTTTCTGATATCTCTTCTAACTGATTTGGAGATGTCCCTGTTGATTTGTCTCAGGATAGCGGGATTTGCCGTGTGTTTCTCTCGCATCTCTCCCCTCTCTCCCATTAGGTTCCTTGTTTCTTGGCTTATTTTATTTTCATCGACTTTAACCCTTTCGCTGTGCCGTTCTTGAGCCTCCTTTAGAGTATGACTTATTTGTCTGTTTAGATCATCTACGCTGATCTCCTCCTCCTTTAGATTTTCCAAGCTCTTAACATTTGAAGTTATTTCTCTTTCGTATGCCTCTTGATCTTGGATAGATGTCCATTTTTTGCCTGAGGAGGCAAATACCATTTTTGCTCTTTCCCCCCTAACATTCACCTTTATTCTTGCTCTAACTAGCCGATGGTCACTGCCTACCGAGAACTTGTTCAGTACGGTGACATTTTGGACAACATTCTTTTTGTCAGAAATTATGAAATCAATTTCATTTTTTGTTTTGCCATCGGGGCTTACCCAGGTCCATTTCCGCTGGGGTGCTTTTCGGAAGAACGAGTTCATAGCGTCAATGATTCCTCATTGATTAAATTCAATTTTTCATTTGGATAAATCCAGTACCTACCAATAAAACAGGTAAAATGAATTTGAACGTTAATTGGATATTTTGTTCTCATAATCTGGGATTTCACTGCATATCATAAAGTGTATGGTATGAATTGAATGTATTAATCAATTATTTTATACGTTCAGGATTTTTTGCAGTCATACAAACTACGAATTTTTAAAGAAAACTGGTTAGTTATTTAATCGTTCTAAAACGGGCGTTTTCAGTTCTTATACTAAATTAGCGACTGTAGTTGAAAGAGATGACCCCATAACCGTTCCATAAATTTGGGAAAAAATTGCGTGATCAAAAGTAAAATAAGTTGATTTTAAACAAAATTCTATACCTTTTTTAAATTTCTCTCTTGAAAGGGCAGTGCGTAATCTCATACTGTACCATTTTTTATCAATAACATTCAAATAATGTTCTACTGGAACATTAGTAAATAGTGACCCCCGTACAATGAAGCAATACATGACTTTCCAGAATTTTCATATTTTTAATAAATCGCGAAAATTCCATGATATATTTTTCGGATTGTATAATTATTTTTGAGATATATTCTGATGAAAATTTAAAAGAATTATAACGTTAGAGTCTTTTGTGCTACAATCTACGAAGGAATTGGAAAAACAAGATAATCTTATGACATCAATAAAGAAATATGACGGATCAATAATAGTCCAGTCAATGACGGTAAAAAAAGTATAAACTGTGTATTTATCCCATACAGCACCGATTTGTATGAACATTTGGATTAAGGTTCTACTTACCATCTAATTCAAAGTCTACCCTGTGGCGGAGGTTGCTTTTTCTCTGGGGGTGGATGCCACCCCTTATTGGGGATGAAAAAATTTCCATCAAAAATAAGTACGGAAATCGATGAATTGACTAATTCTAAGCAACTTTTATTCTATGAAGTTTTTTCTAGAAGTCAATACTTTCCGACTTATTCGCGAATGAAATTGTCGGTTTTCAGGCAAAAAAACCACGTTTTCAGATTATTTTTCGCGAATAACTGGAAAAATATGCATTCTGTCGAAAAACCTGTGGAAAGCAAAATTAAAGCTTATAAAAAAACAAAGAAAATTGTGTATTTATGATGTATTCTGATTCAATACAAACGGAATTATTGATTGTCGAATGTTGATTGGTATTTACCAATATGTGTACTCATCAATATACTAATACATAATTCTAATTTCTACAAAAATGTGCTTTTTGTATTTCCCCATAACTCGCTTAGTTTTCAAGCAATCAAGTCCTTCAAAAAAGCATTTTGTATGTTTTTTTTAAGAGCTATAAGCACATCTAAATAAATTTTTTTTCAGATCTTATTTTTGAAAAGGTTCATGCTAAAAGGTCTAAAAAAGGTACTTTGCGCGAACACACGCAAGCTTTAAATGGCCATATCTTACATAATTTTTATCCTATAAAAAAAAATTAAACGCAATCATTTTCAAATAAGAAAACATACAATTTCGTACTCTACAAAATTTTGCATATCATTAATAGTTTTTGAGTTATTTTGAAGAAAAGGCGATTTTTCGCTAAATTACGAAAATGATATTCTCTCTTCAAAATAAATTTTTTTCAAAAAGAAGTACTTTAAACTGGTCAAACACTCAGAACGTATTATAAAAACATAAATAAAGTGAATTGTAAAGTGGCAACGATTTTTTTTCAAATAGGGTGGAAGAGAGGGTGAGATATTCACTATTTTTTTCCAACGAAAAAATAGGAATCGACATTATTCTCTTCATAGCACGCTTAGTTTTGATGCTAGGAACTTTCCATTTTGGCGATTGAAAATACCAGTCAACTTTCAACAAGCAATAATTCCGTTTGTATTGGATCTGCATACATCACAAATACACAATTTTCTTTGTTTTTTTATAAGCTATAAATTTGCTTTCCACATTTTTTTCGATAGAATGCATATTTTTCTAGTTATTCGCGAAAAAGAATCTGAAAACGTGTTTTTTTTTGCCTGAAAACCGACAATTTCACCCACGAATATGTGGAAAAGTATTGACTTTCAGAAAAATCTTCATAGAACAAAAGTTGCTTAAAATTAGTCAATTTATCGATTTCCGTACTTATTTTCAATGAAAAATTTTTCATCCTCAAGAAGGGGTGGCATCCACTCCCAGGGAAGAAGCAACCCCTGCCACAGGGTAGACTTTGAGACAGATGGTAAGTAGAACCTAAATCCAATTTTTTATGAAAATCGGTGCTGTTTGGGACAAATACACGGGAAAATGGTCATTGACTGGACTATAACTGTTATACTAAAAATACATCGTACTAGCAATATTTAAATTATTATACTAAAAAAAAATAAAATTATAGGCATAAAAAATGAAGAAATATAGTCATCCAAACGCTTATCCGAAATTTTTCTTCGAACCAATAATAATAAAAAAGAATAAAACAAATTTATAGTCGAACAAGGAACGAAAGCTAACAACACAACGGCGACAGCAAATATATCGCCATGAAATTTATATCTGATTTCTCGTTAAAAAATTTAGTAAAGTATGAACATTCATAGCTATTATAAAAATAAGTCACAAACCAAACAATTTGACACAACGAACATTCACAAAATTAATTGAAAACAGTATTTACTCCATGCAATCCAATAAGGAACTTTCGAAACATTCGAAATATATATGAATATATATATATATATATATATATATATATATATATATATATATATATATATATATATATATATATATATATATATATATATCTGGCTAGATGTCTTGGGGCCTATTCAGCTAAAATATTTTCATTCATTGGGCGTTTCCGGTTATACCGGAAATAGACCCCAAGTTGCTTATTTTAAAAGGGACACCCTATATATTATAACATTTTTGAATTCTACCCAAGATTCTAGGCAGATTTTATTCATTATGTCCTGTACCTAAGTCTAAGCGTTTATGACATATTTAAGTTTTTATGTCAAAAATGACGATTGCAAGTCCTGATATAATTATCAATTGTTCCTATAAGGAAGCCCTTATTGCTTACTTTGGGTTGAACTCCTTGTTGAGAAGGACTTACTTTAATAGATTTTGTATAATATTTGGATAATTAATCATACAGGGCGTTCAAAAAATAAGATCTGAAATGAGATTGAAAAAACTGATACAAATCAAATTTTTCAAATAGAAACCCCCCATTTTTCTAATTTTGTATAAGGTTATCTATAAGTACCTGAAATTTTTAGTTTTACAATATTGCCAATTTAATATTTTCATATGTCGATTCTGCATTTGTTAATTTAACATTTAGTTCTAGGATAGCCAGAATCGTATTTGACATTTCAAATTATCGTAATGGCACCCCGGTTATATTATACAAACGAAGATTATTTAAACTTATTTATTATTTATGGAAAATGTGATAAAGTTATTTCAAGATCATGTGATACATTTATGACACAATATCCTCAAAAACAGAAACAATCACCAAATACTCTAAGACGAATTATAGAAAACTTGAAGAAATTTGGACCCACAAAGGAAAAATGTACTGAAATAAACCTGTTATTAACATTGAAAATATTGATAGCGTAAACTAGAAATAGAAATGTTAAAAAAATAATTCAAGTGAATGTTCGAATTGGTGTCTTTGAGCTTTTAGATATTTTGCGCATCTAAGCCACAATTGATCATGGGTGGCTCTTCTTATTGACTGGTGGTCTAGGTCTTCAAATGCTGTACCTACTTACTCCCCCATGCAGTATTCCATGGTGGTCAGTGCGGTGTTATACACGTTATTTTTCACTGTTCCCCATGAATAAAAATCGAGTACTGATAGGTCTGGGGAGCGAGGTGGCCAAAAATTTGGTACATTGTTTCCAGATAATTATTCACTAAATGGGCATTATGTGAAGGTGCCCTACATAATGTTGATAGAAAAGGTTTCGAAGAACAGCCAGGAGTTGTCTAAATAGTCAACTTCAAAATTCATGTGATTCTGTTTTTGAGGATATTTTGTCACAAATGTATCACATGTTCTTGAAATAACTTTATCACATTGTCTATATATAATAAATAAGTTTAAATAATCTTCGTTTGTATAATTTAACCAGGGTGTCATTACGATTATTTGAAATGTCAAATACGATCGTAACTATCCTAGATCTTATTGTTAAATTAATAAATGCAAAATCGACATATAAAATTATTAAATTGGCAATATTTCAAAAACTAAAAATTTTAGGTATAGATAACCTTATACAAAATTACCTTAATTTCTGATGCTTAATACTACAAAATTAGAAAAATGGGGGGTTTCCATTTGAAAAAATTGATTTGTATCAGTTTTTTCAATCTCATTTCAGATCTTATTTTTTGAACACCCTGTATGATTAGTTATCCAAATACTATACAAAATCTATTAGAGTAAGTCCTTCTCAACAAGGAATCCAACCCAAAGTAAGCAATAAGGGCTTCCTTATAGGAACAATTGATAATTATATCAGGACTTGCAATCGTCATTTTTGACATAAAAACTTGAATATGTCATAAACGCTTAGACTAAGGTATAGTACATAATGAATAAAATCTGCCTAGAATCTTGGGTAGAATTCAGAAATGTAATAATATATAGGGTCCCCCTTGAAATAAGCAACTTGGGTCTATTTCCGGTATAACCGGAAACGCCCAATAAATGAATGAGGCTGAATAGGCCTCAAGACATCTAGCCAGTTTCCAAAATTTCAAATTTTTCCTACATTCAGTTTCTGAGATATCGATCAATGCAGTTCCTGATGGTCCCGCACTGTATATATATATATATATATATATATATATATATATAATATATATATATATACATATATACATATATATATATATATATATATATATATATATATATATATATATATATATATATATATATATATATGTATATATATATATATATATATATATATACATATACATATATATATATATATATAAATATATATATATATATATATAGATAAATATATATAGATAACAAATGGATGGATATAGACTATTATTATGCATACAAATGCATAAATTGACTACCTACTAAATTAAAAAAGGATATGAAGTTCGGAGTTTGGTATAGTATAGAGGCATAGTAATAAATCAGCATTCATTAATATTTAACCGTTTGCTACCACTCGACAATGGTTTCTATTACAATGTTTCTGTAGTCTACCTAAACTGTTCGAAATGAGTAGAATTATCAGTGCGATGCCCAAATTACCCAAAATTAATTTTAAACCAAGCCCTTACAAGGTCAGTAAAGTTTCTTTTCCAATTATCTTCAGGAAACTTTCTATTCAAGTAGGGCGTTTCATAACTATATTTTCAAATAGATATTCGGTTGAATTATAATAGATCTCATGATTTTTTTCTATTATTAATGATTCTTTTTATCTAAATTATTGTTGGCTCTATAGTATTCGTGAATATTTTTTGGGATATTAGCTAGATTGAAAAAACAAACTTAATTGTCTGCGTATGCACTAGTTCAATTTTGATGTCGATCTTCACTGCAACTTTTCTGAAATATTTCTACATTTTCAGTAATATTTAAAAACACATACATGTTTGAATAAGTATGTTGAGATAATTCTATGAAATTTTGATGACAGCCATAATAGTTATTTATGTACCAAGTGCGTTTTCTAGATCCTAACGCCCGGAGGGTAACATTCGGCCCGAGGGACTTTGTCCCAATGGATGAATGTTGCCCGATGGACGTTAGGATCTAGTAACGCTCGTGGTGCATAAAAGATTTTATTTTTCACGAAAAAATTATTTTATTATAATGAAAAATCGATTTTAAAATGCGTTTATTGCTCCTAGTATTTTCTTTCCATTCTCCTTCTCATAGTTGGCATGGCATTTGTTGATATTTTGACGTTTCTTGAATATTGTTGTCATCATATTTAGTGAATGTCATTGCTGTTTTCTTTGTGCAGTCTTATGGAAATAATGGAAATAAATATGAATTTACCCAATAATATTATAGAAAATGCAGCCAAACCTGCAAATAATTTATTGCCGGAGAAATCCAGAGTAGTATTTATAGGACAAGGATTATGACCGCTCATTGTACGAGGAGAAATGAAGCAACTTACATTGATTGAATACTTCATAATCCTTGTCGTATACGACTCTGGATTTCTCCGGCAATGAATTATTCGCAGCCTTGGCTGCATTTCCTATGATATTCTTGGGTAAATTCATTTTCATTTCCATTATTTCTATAAGAATACACAAAGAAAGCAGCAATGACATTCACTAAATATGGTGACAAAAATATCCACGTACGTCAAAATATCAACAAATAACATGCCTACTATGAGAAGGAAAATGGAGTGTAAAGGAGCAATGAACCGATTTTAAAATCGATTTTTCATAATAATAAAATAATTTTTTCGTGAAAAATAAAATCTTGTATGCACCACGTGCGTTACTAGATCCTAACGCCCATCGGGCAACAATCATCCCTCGGGTCAAAGGCCCTCGGGCCGAATGTTACCCTCCAAGCATTAGGATCTATATAACGCACTTGGTACATAAATAACTATTTGAGATGTTTATTGAATTTTTTTAGTGGTTCTCGTAAGTTACTACGTAATATATATCATATATACATATATATATATATATATATATATATATATATATATATATATATATATATATTACGTAGTAACTTACGAGAACCACTAAAAAAATTCAATAAACATCTCAAATAGTTATTATATATATATATATTATATATACATATATATATATATATATATATATATATATATATATTTATATATATATATATATATATATATATATATATATATATATATATATATATATTTATGATTATTCAAATCAACCCTCCAACGGAGCTAGTTTCATCAGATCTGACGATATTCAATTCCCATTCATCCTTCAAGGGAGAATGTTAGAATGTTCGACCTCGGCGCACATACGATGGAAACAAAACGACCTCATCAGTAGTGGCCAAGTAGTCAATCGGCTGAGTGGGCAACGACCTCGAATCCACATATTCACATAATATTTTCTAAGAAGAGCGCTCCTGATATTCGAACAAATCATACCGGAAACATACAGATATCAATTTTTCGAATTAATTTCCGAACGTATCAGCCGGATGTCCAGGGGTGGCTCGCCCCTATAACTTTTTTGTTTACAGACATAATGAAATGAAATTTAGAGGATCTGTTTAATGCATAAAACTGCATTTTTTGACAAGTAACTCAAGTTCATGCAACTTCCGATAGATAAACTTTCAGTTTTTAATGGGATACCTGGTATATTTTCTATTTTTTTGTCTTCTTTGACAATTAGAATGCAACCATGTATCATTTGTTACTTTTTGTAACCGTTGTTTCATTTGTCTTTTCGAAAGAAATTTTAATTCTAGAGGGCTATAGATGCATTTACCGCCCTGGGACGTAGATTTGTGGGCGTGGCTTCGGACTTATTTTGTTTCAGTTGTGTTGGTCACAGGCTACTCCATGATTTCAAATGTTATTTTAATATCAATAAAATTCTTCATTTGAAGAAAGTTTTAAGGTTATGGGATTTCAGGTTTTAATTGAAAGTTTTCTTTCAGCCTAATACCTAGAGTTCAGTATCAAATTAATCGTAATGAAATTATCTTTTTTTTTAACCCGACGAGCCACCATGTTGCCATTTGAAAAAAAATAGTACCTAATAATAGTTTTAAAATTGAAAGTCACATAGCTGAACCATTTTGATCGAAAACAGTAAAGTTGTACTTTAACAAACATTTTAGGACCGATATTAGTTATTTGAACGCATCCATAGCCCTGTAGAATAAAAATTTATTTCGAAAAAAAAAATAAAAAAAAAGGTTACAAAAAGTAACAAATGATACATGGTTGTATTCTGAATGTCATATGGAGACAAAAAACTTAAAATATACCAGGTGTCTCATTTGAAAATCTAAAGTTTATGTCATTTCCGGTGAGACCGGAAGCTGCATGAAGTTGAGTTACTTGTCAAAAAATGCAGTTTTATGCATTAAACAGATCTTCTAAATTTCATATCATTATCTCCGAAAACAAAAAAGTTATAGGGGCGAGCCACCCCTGGACATCCGGCTGATACGTTCGGAAATTAATTCGAAAAATTGATATCTGTATGTTTCCGGTATGATTTGTTCGAATATATATATATATATATATATATACATATATATATATATATATATATATATATATATATATATATATATATATATATTTTTTTTTTTTTTTTAAATGTAGATGAATGTTTCGAGTTTGAGAGATGTTATTCAGTTTTGAAAAAAAAAGTTCACATTTAGAAATATAAAGGAAAATGACTAAGAACTATTTTTCCCTGAAGTTTGTAACACCCTGTAGATTAATTCTGTGAGCTAACTTCCAGTGCATGTATTTTTCTGCAGTCTGATTCATTTTTAACATTTTGCTTTTTAATTCGTCTCGATATCTTTCTCGGTTGAAAAGATACGAATTTTTTAAGAAAGCATTACACATTTTGTAACAATCATGGTTTGATGCTTGTGAATTTCGTATCTACTTTTCATTTCGCGATGCCTTTGTCATCCGAAGATTCAGCTATTAGAGCTGTTGCCCAATACTTAGACGTTGCAATAAATATTATGAACTGGCCTGCTCGTAGTCCCGATATGAATCCAATAGAACATGTATGGGACATGTTAAATAGACGAATCAAGAAACATCGAGGACAATTACTCACTCTCCAACAGCTCCAAGACGCCCTGGAAGAATAATGGAATAATATTCTACAAGAGGATATCCAAAGTCTAATTACAGGAATGAATCGACGTTTAGTAGCTGTTATAAGAGCTAGAGGAGGTAACACGAGGTACTAATTTTTAACACATCTTCTTCCATGTTTCAATTGAAATTAAAGATTTTAAATTAAAATGTGTTATTCTTTCTTAAAAAATTCATATCTCCTGTACCGATAAGGATATCGTAAGAATAAACAAACAAAATGTTAGGAATGAATCAGACTCTGCAGAAAAGCAGATATAGTGTATTTTTCAATGTAATTCTGCGATTTATTGCAGAATTACTCTACAGATCTCTCGAAACCGTGCAACGGCTCTTTCCACGCTAGATTTTGTAAAACCCATCATATTCGCCACTTCTTTGTAGGAATAAGCAATATCATGAAGAGCAACAGCTCTAGCTGAATCTTCGGATGACAAAGGTATCGCGGAATGAAAAGTAGATACGGAATTCACAAGCCGGATGTTTCGAATATTTAAAATGTCAGATAAAACTAGTAAACGAATGCGGAGTAAGTTTCTATGGGGAAACCGAAAGAATCCAAAACGAATTAAAAAGCAAAATGTTAAGAATAAATGAGAATCTGCAGAAAAACATATACACTGGAGTTTAGCTTGCAGAATTACTCTGCAGTGTGTTACAAACTTCAGGGAAAAATAGTTCTCAGTCATTTTCCTTTATATTTCTACATGTGAACTTTTTTTCTCAATCTCGAAACATTTATCTACATTTAAAACATAAAAAAAACAATCAAATCGGACCATGGAGAAAAAAGTTATCATACATTAAATTTCATCAAAATTTTTGCTGTCCCGAATTTTAAGTCGGTGAGTGTATATATATATATATATATATATATATATATATATATATATATATATATATATATATATATATATATATATATATATATATATATATATATATATATATATATATATATATATATATATATATATATAAGTATATAGTTAATAATTATTGATTAGAAGTTATAGAAAATTTATTAATGAATTGAATAATCCGAAACTTCTGACCTAGGTTGTTATGAATATACTAATGCACTAATATTCGTTCGACTGAATTTTCATACTTAAAAAATGCCATAAGAGTTCATTGAGGTTGAATATTGTCGAATCTATTACCATTATTTAGGTATATGTTACCATATAAAAGTTATGAATAGTTACGCAATAAATAATTGGCATTCATGAATTAATCACCTTTTTGTTTGTCAAGAATATTCTGAAAATATGAGATTTGGGATCTCAACGAGTTGTCGCAAAACTTTGAAAAGTTTATTTTAGGCATTTTTACGATTAAATTTATTTGCAGACACAATGCATGTGAACCAATTAGTTAATAAATTTTATTCATCATGCTATCAAGCAAGCAATGATTCTCAAGACAATTTACAATGGTACAAATATATAATGAAATTTGATTATGCTGTAATAATATCAATTTGGACTTCCTAGAGTTATGAGTTTGTCTTGTGGATAATGCTTTATTTTCATTCGTGAAGCATGACAATGAATGTCAAATGCTGTAAAGAATGCATAATTAAACTTTCTATGTTTTTCAAATTTAATATACCTAAATATTCACATAAAATTCATTCTACGTATAATTATCAATTACTCAAGGATTCACGAAAAATCGATTCTATAGTATTTTCAGTAAATAAACCGACAGAGCAATAATTACGTATTGCGCTTATTACTATCCCAAAAGGTAATGCGAGTGCAGTCAAAGATTGAGCATTTCTTGAACATGTTGCAGAAGTCAAGCTCTCCCGATACATTCTCTAAAAGAGTCCGAATACCCTATACCAATTATGTAATTGCTATTAACTGCAGATAAAAATTAATGAGAATTTTTTTAGGGTCTATCTATAGAAGAAATAGCATCAATTCGTCAAAAAAATGTGAATCCTGCTATGAAACCAATGTATAAAAAACCTTTACTTCTTCATCAAGGTCATATGCAATGGTTGTTCGACAATGATGGAAAACGTTATCTGGATATGTTTGGTGGAATCTGTACAGTTTCGGTAGGACATTGTCATCCGTAAGTTTATTTACAGTTAAATAGTGATAAAAATTATTCCAGAAGCAATATTTGTAATGTAATATTTTCGCCACTGGTTACTCTCGACTGAAGATTTTGTTAACTGACAAATACACCTTTCTTGTTGTTCGCCATCAAAAGATGGATCAAGATGTGTTTATATGTTATATTATAAATCGATTAAACCAGACCATTTTCAATGTTTGGGGTTGTGCGGGTCATAATCGGGGGCCGGATCCCATCGCCACACGACAGTACAGCAGCAAGGTCGGTGTTGCCACGTTGTAATATGAATATAAATGCCGTACTGAATAAGATGCATATGAATTTTACAAAGACGTTTGATTTGACATAAGTTAGGTTATATTATTGATTCTCATAATTTTAATAATAGAAGGAAACGTCCGAGCAACGATTTCTATATGCAAATTGCTGTAATGAATAAGATACAACAGGTGAAAAATATTATTATGGAAATAAAACTCTAATTCATGGAAAATCATAACCAATTACTAATACAGATAAATGTAACAATGGGCCTAAAAACTTTCAAGTCCTCCTGATAAGAAAGACGATGTATTGTTGTCCACAAGTCCACATAATAAACAGAATGAATAAAAGCAAGTAGTGTGAAGCAGAGAACCAGAATATGCGTTCAAAAAATGGGGTATCACAATCTTTTCATGTAATAAGTAATTGAAATATGAAAGAAATCATAAATTCAATCATATAATGGAAATTAGAACCTGATATTGTTAATTGGAAATTACCATATCACCTTTACAACTTTCAAGTAATGCTGATGAAAAACAATGAACAGAATGAGTAAAAGCAAGTAGTCTGAAGCACGGAACCAGAATATGTGTTCAAATAATGGGGAACCAATTACAATCTTTTCATATTATAAGTAATTGAAATATGTCAGAAAACATAAATTCAATCATATAATGGAAACTGGAAGCTGATATCGTTAACTGAAAATCACCATATAAATTTTACAGCTTTCAAGTAATCCTGATAAAAAACACCATGTATTTTCCACATAATAAATAGAATGAATGGAAAACTTAGAAATATGAAGGAACATAGAAATTAAATCTTATAATGGAAACCAGAAGCCTATATTGTAAACTGGAAATTATCTTATAAACTTAACAAACAAGCAGAATGAAATTTCCAGTATTGGAATGAATAAAAGCAAGTATTGTGAATCATATCTTGCTTTCCAAGCGATGTGTACCCACATTTTTCGTCGTTTTGGTCTAATTTTCTCATTTTCTTCATCGTTCAACGCAATAGCTATTGTTGCCAATTCGCTGTTGCTGAAGCTGGCGAACATTTCAGTTTTTTGAGACTCACAACTTCGTGAAGCCAACTGACCAACTACCGACCGAGCTCGTAGTACGGCCGTCATGCGGCCGTGTGTCGGAAATGTGTGGCTTTGAACCTATTGGCCAACACACGGCCCTGCCTCGGTGCGGATATGTGTGGCTCAACCTTTACGGGTAAAGACTTGTGTCTTCACCCCTACAAGATACAGTTGGTTCGAGATTGAACGCCCACAGATAACGGTGAGCGGGTTAATTTCGCTAATCATATTCATCAATTTCCACAGGGTTATTTTTTAGTCTCCGATGAGGCACATTATCATCTTAATGGTTCTTCTTCTTAAAGTGGATGCTGGCTATCATATTCAACCACATCACTTCGTTCACTGCCGCTCTGAATAGACCTGCTGATGTCATCCCAGTCCATATTCGCAGGTTACGTAGCCATGATGTTCGTCTGCGTCCTGCTGATCTTTTGCCCTTTATTTTTCCTTGAAGGATAAGTTGAAGCAGGTGATACTTTTCATTTCTCATGATATGCCCAAAGTACTCCAGTTTTCTGCGTTTGACAATAGTGAGATATTCCAGTTCTCCATCGATACGTTGCAAGATGGTTTCGTTTGATACGTGGTGTATCCATGGGACTCTGAGCATACAGCGGTAGCACCACATTTCGAATGCATCTATGTGTTTACATGAGGCATCGGTAAGGGTCCACGCTTCTGCTTCATATAGGAGGATAGAGAGTACATAACATCTCAAAACCCTGATTCGAGTCTGGAGGTTGAGGGATAGGTTGCAGAGTATTTTGCGCATCTCATTAAATGTACCTCTCGCTTTTTCAATTCGGCATCTTATTTCTCGAGAGTGGTCCCAGTCCTTGTTCAAAGTGCAGCTCAGGTATGTGATTGTCTCGGCCACAGTAAGCGCTACATTGTTGGCAGTAAACTGTAGGCTGCCGACGTCGTTTTTACTGATAATTAGCGTTTGCGTTTTCTTGCAGTTTATCTTCATACCATATCTGTTGCAGGCAGATGCTACACGATCTATAACTCTCTGAAGTCCCTCTGCAGTGTCGGCAATAAGAACGGTGTCATCCGCATATCTTAAGTTGTTTATTATTTCTCCGTTTACAATTATTCCATCTTCTATGTTGTCCAGTGCTTCTTGAAACAGTTTTCTGAGCATGCGTAGACGTCCGCGTTGATGTCACGAGCTCGTTGCACCAGGACTTGAATGGAGAATAAGGCCTCTCTGGTGCCGAGTCCTCTTCTGAAGCCGAATTGAGTGCCTCTAACGCTTTCGTCTAGTTTTCTATATACTCATGCTTGAATAATGTTGAGGAAAGCTTTTAGGGCGTGGCTCATTAAGCTGATTATTCTGTGGTCGGAGCAATGAGTCGCATTTTCCTTTTTGGAAAGCCAATCATTTGGTATTTGACCGCTTGAGTAGATTTTGTTGAAGAGGGTGATCAGCAGTTTTATTTGTTCTAAGTCAAGAAGTTTGAGAACATCTCGATGTATCTGGTCTGGCCCGGGAGATTTGTTGTTTTTCAGCCTTTCGTTAGCTGACTCTACCTCCTTCTATGTGATAATGGGCCCCTTCCCGTTGATCACTGTAGTCGCAGTACTGACGTCTTCGTCTCCATGTATTGTTTCCATCTTGTGAGCTTCTTATCAGTCTCGGTAATTATGTTGTTGTCCGAGTCTAAGATTATTCCTGGACCCCGTCTCTGATATCTCCCTGTTGCTTCTTTTATTTTCTTATGTAGATTGAAGCTATCGTGCTTCGCCTGTAATATTTCGATTTCAATACATTTGTCCTGTATCCATCATTCTTTAGCCTCTTTAATTGCTCTTAATACCCTTTTGTGTAGTTCTTTGTATTTCTCACTATCTCTGTTTCTGTGTTGTCTTCTTTCTTCCATAAGCTCCAGGATGGTATTTGTCATCCATTCTTGTCTTTTCATCATCCTATCGGGTTTTATTTCTTCTTGGGTGACTGCAGTTATAGATGTTTTTATTTTATTCCAGTGTTCTTCTATTTCCATTTCATGGTTGCTGTTTTCCGATATAGCTTTGAGTTCGTTGTTAATTTTTTCTTTGGTTTTCTGGAGTATGTTGTCTTCTTTGAGTTTCCGTACGTCAGCACATCTTGGGGGCATTTTCTTTACTATTTTTTTTCTAGTTTAGTACGAGCCAGCAACAGGTTGTGGTCTGATGGGATGTCTGCACCTGGGTACTTTTTGCAAGAGATAACCGTATTGCGATATCTTCTATTCACCATCACAAAGTCAATTTGATTTCTCACGATTCTCTGGTTGTTATCAGCTGGAGATTTCCATGTGTAAAGTCTTCTGACAGGTAGTTTAAAAAAGGTGTTCATGATTGTAAAGTCAATTTCCTGAGAGAATTCAACTAATCGTTCTCCTCTCTCATTTCTCACTCCCAGTCCAAAACCTCCCACCACATGTTCAACCTTTCCCTTTCCAACCTTAGCATTCATGTCGCTCAGAATGATGTTAATTTCTTCTTTTTGTGTGTGTTTGAGAGCAGTTTTAAGTTGCTCATAGAACTCTTCTATCTCTGTTTCATTGCTTTCAGATGTCGGTGCATATGCCTGTACAATGTTTAGGTCAAACGGTTTTGCCTTGATCTTGATTAAGGCAACTCTACTTGAAATAGGGATGAATCCTTTCACGGTTCCATTGGTTTGTTTATTGAGAATAATTGCAACTCCGTTTTTGTTTCTAGTAGTATCGTCTCCGGAGAAATATATATGGTGCTCGTCTATGTTGCAGTGACCCTGAGTTTGGCCATCTCGTCTCACTACATCCCAGTATATCGATTTGGAGTCTTTTCGCTTCCTTCACTAATTTGCGGCTCTTCCAGTTTGGTACATACTTTGTACATTCCATGTACCAATTCTCTTTTCATGGTTCACTCTGAAGACATCTTTGGGACACCGGGAGATTCTTAGCACCCTCTCCCCACCTAAGGGGTGCCCGGGGACTGAGGGCCTTTACTTGGGTTTGTTTGTCCATTGTGATGTCTTGGGGAAGATATTTGAGTCAGGTAGTTTCCCGTTGCTTTCCTGACTATAGATTCAGCCGCTCCCACTTGGAGTACAGGCGCTGTCGGAGTACCGCTCCTAACCTGGATACCGTCGTGCCTGAGTGCTAGTTTTGGTCCGTTCCGAGTATTTAATTTCCTCGGTACCTCCCATATCTGGGAGGCTTTCCCCTATCCGCCACCTGGGGAGGCGCCCGATGGGGGACTAACTTAATGGTTACGTAACAATAAAAATTTACTTGGATCTCGATGTCCGCACGAGGATTAATCGGCCTGTTCTCAGCCGCTGATCAAAGATTTCGCATAGTAACTGTTACTTGAGACCGATATGTAGAGAGTATTAATTCTTCAGCTTTGCAAGATTATCTTGATTTCAATCGAAACAAGTGGTTCTAATAAGCTGGCGCAATATCTCACATGTCAACTTTTTCCTGAAAAATTGATATTCCGAAGAGGTACCATAAACTCACGTAGCTCTGATTTGACACCAATGGATTTTTTCTTGTGTAGCTTCCTTGAACCGAATAAGTATACAGCAATAACCCAAACTCTCGGGATTAATTAAAATAAAATATCCGTGAAGAAATGGCTGCGATCACGGAGAATACGCACCTAGAAGTTTTCCGAAATATAACGGAGTAGATACATTTATACATTATTTCCAAGAAATAAATTCCCAGGAGTTGTACTTTAATTTGAAATGTTTGTTTTTTTATTGAATTAATACCATTCAATTATTCATTTTTTATTTTGAAAAAGACTTATGGGACACAATACAGAAAGCTTAATTAATAACGGAATACAATTCTCGTTTTGAACCTACCTACTTCGAACAGATCAGTAGGTAGCGCATACAAATAATATATAATATATAAGTATCTAATTGAATTAGTTTTTGTTTTTAAGTGCCTATTTTTATTAAATACATGTTGTTTTATTTAAAGTCTGTTAAATTTTCTTTGAAGTTCATGAAAAAAGTTTGGCTTTCGTTAAGATTAATTAAATTTCAAAGAAATTTGAGATATATTTTCCTGATGTATATTTGTTCCTGTGTGTGCAATTTCTGAAGGTCATAATCAGTAAATTTCAACTATTAATGATAGCACCATTCATATTGAAGAATTGTTATATGGAGATGAACTAACATGAAAATAAAGTGATATTTCACATTGTATAAAAAAAAACAATAAATTTCTCTGCTTATAGACAATTTCATTTTTCACTATAAAAATTTAAATCCTCAAATATTATGATTTAAATATTGTGAATATATTCAAAATTTATGGGTTAAATAATATGCATAATTCGTTTTAATTTTCAAATTCTCAAATATTATTCATAAAATATTATGAACAATTCGATAATTTATAATTCGATAATTTACAATTTCTAATTTACAGCTTGGAGAATTATGTATTTAATGTAAACAAACTAAGACTGAGCCCTTTTATTAGATTTAGTTTTGTGAAATATACTAATTAATTTCAGAAAAATAACTGAAGCAGCCCACAAGCAATGGAATAAGCTTGTTCACACATCTAGCTTATTTCATCACTCAAAATTATTCGAGTATTCCCAGAAATTGGCCGATAAGATGCCAGGTGATCTTAAGGTGAGTACCTAAATGTGGAAGAAGATTGTTGTCGTTTTGGTATTGGTAAGTTACAATTACTGCATAAAAACTATTACGAGGGATAAAAATTAGTAAAATCGAAATAAAATTAATTAATTCAAAAAAAAATCAATTCCTGCATGAGGATTGTCATAGCTCATTCAATAATAGTATTTCAAAAACAGAAATCGAAACGGCAAAGGTTTATCACTATCAATTAATGAAAAATAAACAAGTTGACCATAGTCAATCAGTTTTCACTAAATTGCACCTACTTACAGTTACTTACCTGAAATAATTTTTCTGTATTTATACAAACAAACTATCAGCACTATTTTGCTTTACATATACCGTTCTGATGAGGACCAATGAGTCCGAAACACGTGTCAACGGCTGCTTCGACATATGCGAGCTAGACCGATAATTTTGCTTGTTATAAGTATATATATATATATATATATATATATATATATATATATATATACTTATAACAAGCAAAATTATCGGTCTAGCTCGCATATGTCGAAGCAGCCGTTGACACGTTTTTCGGACTCATTGTTCCTCATCAGAACGGCGTAGCCAAAGTATGCGATGGAAAACCTGGAAATGAAACAGCAAAAACAAGCAGAATCCTTTGCTTCGGAAGACAATCACGGCTAGACCGATAATTTTGCTTGTTTTATATACTATTTCCCCGCGATGAATATCCTCTTTGTAGTTATATATATATATATATATATATATATTTTTATATATATGTATATATATTTGTATATATTTCTATATATATATATATATATATATATATATATATATATATATATATATATATATATATATATATATATATATATATATATATATATATATATATATATATATATATATATATATATATATATATATATATATATATATATAGGGGAGAGAAGGGTAAGATGGAGAGGGCGGGTAAGACGGTTATCTGGAATTTATATGTTATGGAACTAGTTGTTGGGCACGGTATAATGTCTGTGATACTTCTCTATTATCTGCAGTATTATAAAGCGGCTTGCTTTGCATTTTTCAGTGACCATTAGGAATTTTTTTTACCGACTTGACGCAATAAAAATTTCTTCTATTCTATCAGTGGATTCTTTGTAATTGGTGAGTATTTTTATAGAATTTTCTGCATTATTTCGTTACTGTTTTTATGAAGGTACGGCATCCATTTACAGTAGTCTAAAACTCATTTTTGAATGAAAATTTTCACACTTTTGTGAAGAGAGTACGTCGTCGGATAAGATGGAGACGTAGGTAGGTGGATAAGATGGTGATCTCCATCTTACCCTTCAAGACTCAACTACTCAGTTTATTGCTGAGCCTTCTAATTCTATCTTCACTTTGCCAACTGCCTCAAAGAAAACATGCAGAAAACCAAGGCAAAAACCTTCATCATTACATGCTACGAGTAGACCCGTCAAAAACTACGTAATAATGCAGAAGCAAAAAAATCGGCAAAGTGCGAGTCGGACTTGCACTTGACTATGCCCCCTTAAATATTTATTTTATTTCAATTTTATCATTTATTATTAAAGTAAACGAGTATTTTATGAATATTTCAAGTGCCTACCTGTTGGCATTATTGATATCGAGCAAAAAAGGGATAAAAAATCGCGTTGGTTGTATAAGAGCTCCCTTAAATATTAATTTCATTTTGTTTTTAGTATTTGTTGTTATAGCGGCAATAGAAATACATAATTTGTGAAAAATTTAACTGTCTAGCTATTGCAAGAAGTGTCACAATTGGGCACACGCAGCTTGCACTGGGCTGACTAACGTAAAAGCCAAACAGAAGACTTGGATTTGTGATTTTTGTTCCTAAGCAATAAAACGCTATTAATTCTAATGCTTTTTCATTCATATAGGTCCAGTTATAGTCTTATATCAGTCAGAAATGTTAGTCGACTCGCCATCTTACCCTCCAGCAGTATTGATCTTACACGCAGTAGCGGCTAAGATGGCGACTTTGACATAGGTGTCAAAAAGATGAAATATATAGTGAATGTCCGGGTTTTTAGCTCTACAAAAATTACAATGTATTACTGAAATTCAGGCGATAGCAGTACATTAGAAGGATTCATAGTTTCACTATAGTTGGGGCTGAAAATAAATAAAATCCCGTAGGGTCTCCATCTTACCCTCCTCTCCATATATATACATATATGTATATAAATATTTATAAATATATATATATATATATATATATATATATATATATATATATATATATATATATATATATATATATATATATATATATATATATATATATATATATATATATATATATATATATATATTTATATATTTATATTATTATATATATATTATATATATATATATATATATATATATATATTATACACATTTTTCCATATATGTACATAATGTTACTTCTTCAAGATGAATTTCAAAAGAACACAAATGAAAAATTAATCAAACATAAAAATAAATGTTTTTCACTTTCAGGTTGTTTATCTACTGAATAGTGGATCAGAGGCTAATGACTTAGCTATTCTCCTGGCAAGATTATATACAGGAAATAATGAAATATTTTCTCTTAAAAATAGCTACCATGGAATGTCATACCAGACAATGGGACTCACTTCAGTTGCTCATTATAAATATAAAGTAATACCACCGCCAGCAATACACAATGTAAGTGATGACTTGCGATTTTAGATGACATTTACACTAATATATCTAAACTATAGCTTAAATGTGTCACTTTGCTTATCAACCACAATCATCGATTTACCGTTATGTTTTCTAGGTTATGAATCCAGATGTTTTTAGAGGTATGTGGGGAGGATCTCATTGTAGGGATAGTCCAGCACAAACTTCAAGAGATTGTTCCTGCATCAAGTCGGAATGTCAAGCTTGTGATAATTACATAGAGGTGTTGAAGAATGAGTTTCAAAGTACTGTAAGCCCAGGTAAATTGGCAGGATTCTTCGCGGAGTCAATTCAGGGAGTCGGTGGTGCAGTTCAGTTTCCCAGAAATTATATAAAAGAAGCTTATCAAATTGTTAAGAAGAATAATGGTCTCTTTATTTCTGATGAGGTGATTTCTCGTTAGTTTGATTCAATGATATTTTATCAATTTAGTTATGTTAATTAATTAAGGTTTATATTTCAAGTCTATATAATGGATTTGTCTTTCCGTCGGTTCGATCTGTTTGAGAGATGACGATGGCTAATGTAGAGATAGAAGGTGCAAATGTAGATGAGCGTATCTTATGGGTATTATGTGCCGAGGAATTGTCTTTGATCCAACCACTGAAGGTCACTTTTCCAGTCATTACGTAGAGCAATGTTTTCCAAATTTTTTTCTTCGTGACCTAGTTATTTTAATATTTTTCCTTTGTGACCCAGTACCTAAAAATTTGTATGGGTTATTGCTAGAATGAGTTTCTGGCTATATATCACCGACATAATTCTATATCTTACCTAGAATTACCTGAATTTATTCTATATAACCTATTGAATCTTTCTACCTGTTGGTTTACTCTTGTTAGTACCAATTATTTTCTACCTGCGAATACATTAGATTTAGGTTTTTCCATGCAATTTGTATTCATTGTAAAAGGTAGTATGTTGTATACATCTGAAGAAGCTACTGAGTTTGGGGAAACAATTGTTATATTTAACAAAATATGTTGAGTGAAAATCGAGAACGAAAGTTTTATTTACCTACATCAATAAGTAATGCCTTCAAACTTCTTTCATGTTCTAACTTGCAAGAAATAGGCGACTCATAAATGATAACTAATTGGTAGCAAACAAGTTACAAAGAATAATGAATAAGTACTAGTTTTTTATAACTAAAATCAAAATAATTTAAGTTTGTGTTCTCTCACAAGTCGCGGAATTGTGGGACGTTATTTGTACTTAATATTTTCCATATAATAGCTTGATATATTCCCAGAAAGTATAATGCATTTTTGCACACAATTAATTTTTTCCGCAAACCTCAAAAAATGACGACTTTTTCAACTACAGTTCTCAATGTTGAAGTTTGATTTCACAGAAGTCCTTTTGTTTTTATTTTTTTGTCCGGCCGTGAGCGTACAAAAAAGTACACTTTTTTATACTCTCACGACAATATCAAGAACGTCGGACAGCGTACAGTTGGGTTCCGAATCCGACATAATGTAATCTGTGAGAAAAATTTTATATATTTTAATACAACAAGTAATTTCTTAATACTCGGTTATTTACCAAAAACGCACAGTTCTATAATGCGTAGATAAGTGACTTTAAATGTTTCTGACAATTATTTTTTTCTCCGATCGTGGGAAAAGTGACACTATTCTATGCGAAAAGCTCAACATTCCAGAATAGTGGTCAGTTGCTAAGCAATTAGAATAGAACAGTGCGGTAATATTCTTACCGCACTGCTGTAGCGTGCGGTAATGTAACAAATGGATTATTACATTAAAATGAAACAAAGTATTGTTTTAATTTTTATAATTGTTGTTAATATTTACATTTTTTGTATCCTGTAGCTTGACGTTTTAAAACTGCTCTCAGTTTTTGGTACTGGGCAATATTAATATTATTTTTAACAGACAAAGTTGATTTAAGCATGGAATAATGTGCCCACAACGTCGAAGATTTCATTGTTTTAGCCAATTCAGCAACATACGCCATCAGTACATTCTCAGAAAAGGATACACTGTTGTTTTTTCTACAAAAATTCATGAAGCGTTGGTACGCAACTTCATACTTCTCTCTGGATTTCGCCGGAAGTAAATTAAGTGAAGCCCCGTTCGCGGCTTCTACTAGTTCAGGAGTCGTGCAAGACAACAAATAATCACTATCAGTGTTCATGTTTACTAATTCTTTTTTAATTCCTTATAAAATACAACGAATCAAACAAAACCAGCTTTAAAATTATTTTACTTTTGTCATAACAGAGTAATTTCCATGGTTACTACTTCTATATTTCAATATGAACATAAAGAAACCTATTTAAACTTACTTGATTACATCTTGGATGAAATATTTTTAATTAATTAATTTTTTAAATGTAAATCAACGATCGGAGAAAAAATAGTATGTATAATTCGTGGGAAAAGTATATTCCCAAACTCCTGTGTTACCAGTGTAATTATCACAGTCGTTTGGGAATATTATGCTTTTCCCACTAATTATACAATATACTATTGTTGAATGGTCAAATTTGTGTTGCCTTGACATCTACGAAACCAGTAAGCAAAGCAATCTAGTTTTACGTCTCTTCACATCTAATCCTTTTTGAAAAATATCATCTCAATTCTATCGTTTGAACACCTTTTGCGGAAAAAATCGCATGTTTTATTCGGAGAAAAGCACTTTTTACGACTCGACTAAAATTGTCGGCCTCACTGCGTTCAGCCGACAATCTTTCGGTCCCGCCACAAAAAGTAGCACTTTTACTCCTAATAAAACAATATACTATATTCAATAATGTCGATTTAATTTTATTTAGTTAAATTTTACATTTTCTTGAAAATAAATAAACTAAAATGAAAAGCAGCTAGATTTTTTAGAGTTTCTTTGCGACCCGGTATCTTTATTCCGTTGTCCGGTACTGGGTCGCGACCCGGCATTTGGGAAACTCTGAAGTAGAGCAATCCTACAAATGCGATAAATACATGGTGCAACAGCCATAATTCAATCAGAAACAGCTATGAATTAATGAAAATAAAGATTTATATTTTGTTCAACTTTGAACTAATCCATGTTATTGACATTTTATATTTCAGCAAAAAGGGACATCTTTCCGGTATCTTTATTCCGTTGTCCGGTACTGGGTCGCGACCCGGCATTTGGGAAACTCTGAAGTAGAGCAATCCTACAAATGCGATAAATACATGGTGCAACAGCCATAATTCAATCAGAAACAGCTATGAATTAATGAAAATAAAGATTTATATTTTGTTCAACTTTGAACTAATCCATGTTATTGACATTTTATATTTCAGCAAAAAGGGACATCTTTGTACTTTTTCTAGCATTGCAGAACATTGAATAGATTTCTTTTCTTATAGAAATGAAATAAATCATTGCTTTTCATTATTTTATATGAAGCATGCTGCGAAAAATTCGTTAAATATTTGGTATTTCATTTCGAAAAACTAACGAATCAATTCATTTTTATTTTAATTATCTACAACTTCAGAAAATCAATTATCAATATTTACGAGACTGAATATCTTCTAAAACTTGCCGGCAAAACCGAAATGTTTCATTTACTAAGCACAGTGTTACTTAAAATACTTGTATACAATTCAAGTATATCATTAAACAATCTGATCGTTCAGCAAGATATCTTTTGCATTATGATTGAGTTTATAAATTTCTAATGATTCTAAGTAAGTTTGGTTCCTTTCGGTAATTTGTGCATAATCTGAAAATTATCTACTTTTAGAAATGGGTGGTGGTTTTTACGGCAATGATTTGAAAACGTTGAATTCGTTTTATTCTTCAAAAAGGATTGTTGGTGTTCCTTAAATCTTGTCTTGAACGATCGACCAGTCTGACCTATATACATACCTTTACATACACAGGACAAATCAACTTATAAACTCCTGAACTTCCAAATTTTGCCTTGAAAACCACCACCTACTTCCAAAAGTAGATGATTTTCAAATTATGCACAAATTACCGAAAGGAACCAATACTTACTTAGAATCATTAGAAATTTATAAACTCAATCATAGTGCAAAAGATATCTTGCTGAACGACCAGATTGACTTGATATATTCTCCTATATTTAGTGTATTCAAACAATAATGATTTTTCTAAGAACATTTTATTGTACCAATTTGGGAAATCCATTTCGATTAGCCCTTCTTGAAATGTGTTCCTCTTGTCTATTTAGGTACCTGCAATAATTCTTTCCCACCCGTAAGCGCAAATCTATAATAATTATGTATTCAGTTCTTAACTCAATCTGCCCGATGATGGTCTAGTGACCGAAATTGCAATCGCAGTGTTATATTTTTCAAAGTATTCTTGTGATAATAAACGTAGTAAATTCAAATTTAGTTTTTGTTCATCATGTTAAATTATCACGTAGTAACGACGGATTCCATCAACTATTTATATCATTAAAGGTACAAACCGGAATTGGCAGAACCGGAGATCATTTTTGGGGTTTTGAGGGCCATGGTATCTTACCGGATATCGTTACTATGGCCAAAGGAATCGGGAATGGATTTCCAATGTCCGCGGTTGTGACGACAAAAGAAATTGCGAATGTTTTGACGGCAGGAGCGCATATCAATACTTTTGGAGGAAATCCTATTGCATGTACAGTTGGATTGTCCGTCTTGAATGTGAGTCTGAATATCTATTATATAACGTAATAATCACATTTTCTACCAATATTATGACACCTAAAGGCCCCTACACACGGACGTTGATGTCTTAACACATCAATGTGCATACAAGAACGTGCAACCAATAACGTTAATGTGGATGTAAAAATACCCACGTTTTTGAAATGCACACTGATGAACGCCGCGTTATTGTTTTCTGAATCGCTTGAATTTTCGAATGCATTCAAATGAACACGTGCATCTCTCAACGTGTGGAGGCGATTCACCGATGCTTGTGCATTCTTAAAGCGGTGGTTGCGGTTAATCTTTATTTTTATATCTATTTTTCTTTTCAAGAGCATAAGTAAACGCCACTGTCACAAGAGCTAAATATTCTTCTTCGAACAAAACTATGGTTTTGTTCGAACGTAGTGTACGCAATCTGCATGCACGTTTTTGGTTGCGCGTTGCACGTTGATGTATTTACACATCAACGTCCGTGTGTAGCCCGCTTAAAATATGGATAGTAGGAAAGAATACCGTAAAATTGTTTTTAATATCACTGAAACATTTATATGAATCTGTATCGAATGTAGAAGGTGTTTTACATTTAACTAATATTATTTTGATTCTGCCCGATTTTATAATGTTCTTCAATTTTGTCCTCTATCAAATTGTACAAGAATTGAATACTATCAAAACTTTTTTTTGTATTTATTTCCTTCTTCCCAAAAACATCCATTTCTATCAATATATGACACTATTAAGCTTCAACATATTTTTAAAGATAGGTACTCATCAGTGGCGGCTCGTGAGGTTTTGGTTTGAGAAGGCTACAAGAGGTGTTGAAAAATACACCATATGCGAAAATTTTTAGGATTTCAAGGTCAACCACCTTATAATTTAAAGAAAATCAAAGAAAAACAAGGACCCTAAGCTATTAACTTGTTTTCACTTTCGAGTGTCTACCTTGAGACCTACAACTCCTATTTATATATATATATATATATATATATATATATATATATATATATATATATATATATATATATATATATATAACTATATATATATATATATATATATATATATATATATATATATATATATATATATATATATATATATATATATATATATATATATATATATATATATATATATATATATATATAACCATATATTCACAAAAACTCTTCTCAGCCAATTAATCTATTCATCAAATTTTTTTCTTTCACAAAATAGGTACCTACCTACCTACTTAACGAATTTGTCAACAGCTGGTGAGAGCAAATAAAAAGTTATTATATATTTTTGAAGATTAGCGGAATTCTGCGATCTTTAACGTTAGCAAAATGATCTATAATATCCTCATATTTTTGTCTTTCGCCAAAAGTTTTACCAATTCCTTTTCAATAGACAACAAACTAATATTTTTCAAACGATCCTGGCTCATTGAATTTCGTAAATAAGTTTTAATTCTCTTAAGAGCTAAAAACGAGCGCTCGACGGAAGCCGATGTCACCGGGATAGAAACAATTAGACATAAGAGTTTATAAACTTGGGGTAAATCTTGATTCAAATCATTATCAAAAGGGTATTTAATAGTCCTCACATGATTTTCATTTTGCCCCAAAATTTCATTGTCATTATAAACAACACACAGTTCACTTTTTATGGCCACCTTATCAAAAAAAGTGTATTTTTGACATAAATTTTCCAAAAGGTTATCTGGAAAATTAGCCGAAAATCCGGTAAACAAATTTTTATTGAGTAAGTCGATGAAATGCAGTTCTTTCAAATCAGAGAACCTCATTTCTATTTGACCCCTAATAGTATCCAAAATTTCATAAAATATTTGCTTATAGTGAAGCTCCATATCTGCGTAACTGAATTTCTTTCGTTTTGGGCTAAATTGAGTCGTATCATCAGTAGTTTGATATACAGAAAATGGTTTTTTTTAAAATAAACTTCTGCACGAAATTCTGAAATTTTTGATAAAAGAAACTTGAGCCGATCCCGTGAGTAAATTACATCTGAAAACTTCTGCTGTAAGATTTGAAAAACTATTTCTGTTTGTTCAAAAATTAATTTAAAGATGTTTAAAAAATATATAAATTCCTTATCTTGTTAGTAAGATATTAATTCGCGTGGGGTATTTAAAGTTACTTTATCGGTGAAAAATTCCTCACTTTCAACTATAGAATTAAATCCTCAAATCCTAAGCGGCCCAACAGAGACATTTTCCCTAGTAAAAAGTAAACACTGCCAACAAAATAATTTATTTTTTACCTGTGATCCGGTTAGGCAAGGATGTCTCTCATAATTCCTTGTATTAAAACCGCGGTTTTGTTGTCTGTTACGCTGCACCAAATTGTTTAAGTCAGGGGTAGGTCGCAATGTTTTTATCAAAATTTTATCCTCATAACTTAGTGCACTAAAGTTATGGGATAACAAATATTCCACTAGGTCACCATTGAAATTTTTGAAATTAACTTCAGTAACCAAACTCATTTTAAAACAATACGCGAGCAATATAAGTAAACACGCTGCTGTTTTCGGCCATTAGTAACTACGATCACACTACGATTCAATTAATGCTTTCCAACGAATTCACTCGATGTCACGCGAAATTCTACAGTTGTGATTGGTCGACATTGTATGAGACTGGGTCTCTATCGGTGTTGCCATTTACATGTGTTTTGCTTTTCTATTGCAATGAAGTATTCATTCGGAGTATTTGCACCGTTGTTTGCTTTTCTGTGGCGGGCATAATGAACGTTGAGAATATACCTTTCTAAGCCTCCGCAGCGTTGCCACAAATCTTGAAATGAATGAAATGCAGTAAATGTAAATACCTTCTATCTTAATTGATAAATTATATTATATAATGTAGGTTGAAAGGAAGGTAGGTGCATAAAATAATATGATTTTGATTAATATGAATATGCTGAATGCTGACTATTCAATATAATATATTAGTGATACACAGAATATTATTGAGGAGGAGGCTTAGCCTCCTATGACTAGCCGCCCCTGGTACTCATATGAAGTAACAGCTTTCTCTTGAACTTTTATATTTGTCTTAGCTTCTCATGTACATTCTTGAATTAAGGCAAGGTTAATAATGGAGCACATTTGTTGTACCTACCTATATGAAGAACACAGTAAATCCTGTGTTAGTAAAATCATTTGCGTCAAGCTACTTCTAGATCATAGGTAGATATATTTGATTCGCATAATTTGAAACTATATCTAGTGATAATAACTTTCTTAATTATTCTAATTTATTTGGAAAATTGAAAATTTCAGCTTTATTCAGCTGGGATAAAAATCAATGTAATTTGTTATTTTGTATTTAATTCCACTGTATAACTTAAATATTTGGTGAGTTTTCTGAAATTAGTCATAGAATTTGAGGTGAAACAATTTTTATTTGCATTACTGTGTTGTTGATAGTAATTCTTTTCTTTATAGATCATTGAAGAAGAGAAACTGCAACAAAATAGCAAAGAAGTGGGCAACTATTTGATAACAGAATTGAATGAAATGCGGAAACGTTTTCCAAATATTGGTGATGTGAGGGGTAAAGGTCTGATGATTGGTGTCGAAATGGTTGAAAACGATGATAAAATGACGCCAATGTCTCCTACGAATTTCAGTAATTTATTAGAGAAATGTAGGGAAATGGGTCTAATATTAGGAGTTGGAGGATACAATAGAAATGTGAGTTTATTCTAGCAAAACATGCAAAGAATTCGACGAAAAATTATTTGGATTATATAACTCATGTATTAATAAGCCAATAGAATCCGTGAATTTTGCATAACTACTGCGTATTGATAAGTGAATATACGACGACGTGATATAATCGGTTTGGTGTCAAAATGTGAATGTTTTCATATTGACGATGCTTTGACGTTTGTCAAAAAAAATTTATATTTTTTATTCGTTATATAATCTTAACGAATACCTCTCGAGCAATCGATAATAATCGATTATACTGACCTCGTCACTCGACGTATTTTCTTAAAACACCACTCGAGCTGCGCTCTCGTGGATGTTTCGCAAAATACGTCTCGTGACTCGGAAGTATAATCGATTATTTTCGAGGCTCTTGTGATATTATAACTGATAATTATCGAATACCTGAGAGTATAATGAAATCAACATTATCATGAAATATATCTCGTGAAATAATTTCCACGAGATAGATATCAGACCCTCAAACTGACGAATATTAGAACCACCAGTTATCAAAAAAACGGTTGAGAAAAGAGCTGTTGTTTTTGAAATGTCAGAATTGTCTATTAACTGAGATCTTTATTAAATGATACTTAATCATTCTTCATGTACTCATATATTTCCATTACAATGCTGAAAGAGCTGTCTATGGTTTCAATCGTTGTTGAGACTATCTTTATGTTCATGAAATATCATGATGTGGACACTCGCATAGCAAGATCTGTGAATTAGTTGATTAACTCAGATTTATAATAATAATAATAATATTCTTTATTGCCATCAAAATACTACAAAAAATGAAAAAGCAACGTCAACTTCAACTGATTTTTAAAACCATTACAATCAAATCAAATGTTACTATATTAAATTCACACATATATAGTATATATTGTAAAGCTTAGATAAAATAACCACTAAATACACATACATACATTTTAACAATAATGCATTAAATAATAAAATAAACACACATACTATACAGTTTAAAATGTTTGTAGGACATATAGGCCAAATACTTCCTGATAAATAAAAATATCTAAAAAATGTACACCTTAGAAATTAAATTTGAATGAGTAAAACGATTTTTTTATCAAAAAAACTTTCACCTGTCTCTTAAAGCCAGATAGATCATTAAACTGCTTCAAATCTTGTGGTAGCATATTAAATGCCTTTATAGCCCTAAATAACGGACCTCGCTCAAAAAAGGCAGTATAATGTGGAGGGTTCCCAAGAGTGTCCCTGCCCCTGGTATGCATCGATATTGCCTGAGAATATCCTTCTTGGTTTGTTTTGAACAATTGCGGATTTTTCCTTACAAAGAGAACTAGAGATAGAAAGTAAAGGGGGGGGCACTGTGAGTACCTACACCAAATTTCTTGAAGTACGGTTTACAAGAAGTCATCGGCTGCAGACCAAAGATACACCGAACAATTCTTTTTGTGCCTTAAATATGTTGACTGCATTCCTACCTGAGCCCCAGAATAAAATACCATAATTAATAATTGACTGTATATTGGAAAAGTAGAATACTCTTATGGTATCAGAGAATAGCTGATCTCTCAGTCTGCGCAGTAAACCACATATGCTATTTAATCTAGATTCTACATTAGATATTTGCTTCCCCCAATTTAGGGAAGAGTCGATGTAGACACCCAAAAATTTTAAGTCAGCTGTCACAGGTACAGACTTATGGTTTAGTGAGATATACAGAGACTAATTTACGGCTTTATGTTTAAGTAAGTAAGTAAGTAAGTAAGTAAGTAAGTAAGTAAGTAAGTAAGTAAGTAAGTAAGTAAGAGTTTAATTAGCACTAAGGCTACTACAAAAAAAATACATATTTACATAAATTACACTATTTAATATTCTCATTCTTTATCGATTTTCTTGGAGGATTGCTTTCAGTTTTCTCTTGAACCATACTAGCGAAGTGGTCAATTTCAAGTTGGCAGGTAGTGAATTGAACTGTGAAATACCCAAACCAAAGATAGAGTTATAACTTTTTGTTCCATGGTTTCTCATATGAAAGTCTTTGTTTGTTCTTGTTTCATGGCTGTGTACCTTACAATTCTGACTGACCAATTTTCCCATGTCATCATAAACGAATCCCAACTGCACTTTTTTTAAATATTTCAAAACTTGGTACTTTAGAAGTTTTTCTATATTCAACCAGTCCAGTACTTTCAGTAAGTGTTTGATGGGTGTGTATTTGTTAGCTTTTAATATACTGCACATGCTTCTGTTTTCTAAGATTTGCAATTTTCTTAAGTTATTCTTTGAAGAACTGAACATTAGGAGCCCAGTCTTATTTTCATTCGGCTTCAGGTAATTTTGTTGACATCAGAGTCTCATCTGCTGCACAGCCGAAGATCCTGCGTCTGACAATGATCCTACACTCTGTTTTGATATAATCAGTGAGGTATCATATGCATATTGGCAGATTCTGTCTGCATCCACGTTTTCTCCCAAAAAAATTTCCAAAAAAATATATAGGTAGCTAGTTCGATGAGATTCGACGACATCGCATTCCCATTCATTCCTCAAGTATTCATCAGTAGTGTCGCATCCATCGACCGAACGGTCAATGATATCGAATTCACCTCATAGTTTCTAAGAATTGTCTTAACCACCTCATAGCTCCTAAGATGTACTTACGACATGCGAACAAATCAGCGCCATCCATCGGAACCGATAGGTAGTCACTTCATCGTAGGTGGCCATCATATATATGCGACGTTGATATATATATATATATATATATATATATATATATATATATATATATATTATATATATATATACTATATATATATATATCTATATATATATATATATATATATATCTATATATATATAATATATATATATATATAATATATATATATATATATATATATATATATACAGGGTGATTCAATAATATGTTTAAATATTTTAACGGGAAAATTTGGAGCTTAAAATATGAAGATCTAGCCCAATTTGCTCATACAAAATATTTCTCCTTTCTAATTTACAGGGTGTTTTATTTAGATTATTGAAAATTAATTTTGTTCATTACTCTAATGCTGCTTGACATTTCTTTATGATATTTGACAGTAAGTTAAGATAGTTTGAGACACATCAAAAAATAGTAGAGAAGACTTTCTCGCTATCACCAGTGGCGTACGGCAGGGACGCGGGAAGAGTTTTCGTTTCCTAAATTCTACGCCACTGGCAGAATTGTGATTTTAGTATAATTTTTCGATTCTCCAATATTTTCTCTGTAAATAAGGTACTTTTTTTTCGTAACGCTAGAGCCGCTATTTTTCGAGATATTTAACGTTGAACATATGGCTGCACAATTCTTTTGATTTTTATATACTTTTATTTATTCTTTACTATTATTTGATGTCTTCCAAACTACTTTAACTTACTGCCAAATATCATAAAGAAATATCAAGCAGCATTAAAGTAATGAACAAAATTAATTTTTAATAATCTGAATAAAACATCCTGTATATCAGTAAAAAGAAATATTTTGTATGGGCAAATTGGGTTAGATCTTCATATTTTGGGCTCAAAATTGTCCTGTTGAAATATTTACACATATTAATGAATCACCCTATATATATATATATATATATATATATATATATATATATATATATATATATATAAATATATATATATATATATATATATATATATATATATATATATATATATATATATATATATATATATATATATATATATAAAACTTGGTTCTCGGAATGAACCGTGTAAAAGATTTGAAAAATCTCAAAAAGATTTTTCAAATCTTTTACGCGGAACCAGGTTTTTCAAATACTTTCGACCGCGGAAATCTTTCTGAACATCGTATATATATATATATATATATATATATATATATATATATATATATATATATATATATATATATATACACAATGTCTGCCACAATGTTGGAACCACATGAACTTTTTAACTAATGGTTTCTCAAAAAATTTAATTCGACATAAAAGTTCAATTGGTTTGAATACAAGCAAAGCCGTTTTTATCAGTGGAATGCGGCTAAGAGGAAATCGGTCAATATTCTAAACTCACTATGGAGTAAAGTGAATGGGAATTGTTGACAATAGTTTTAGCGTAGTAAATTACTGAAATGACATAAACTGTCGTAGTAATCTAACAAAATGAAATGTTGAAGACGAGTCCAAAAAAACAGTAATGGAAAGATAATGAAATACAGCGAGGACCTCGAGTAGGATATTTCAATTTCAAACAACATTTTTCAATAACATTTTTCGATAATTTGTATAAATAATAATGCCACTTAACTCTATAGGGAAATAAGAATATCGGCCACTTTACTCTATAGGTACGGTGACCATGCGTCCCGAAAAAATCGGGACAGTCCCGATTTATAGAGCTTTGTCCCGGCGTCCCGAAATATAATATATTTGTCCCGATTTTTGAAGATCTGAGGAAAAAGTAGTAATTTTTGTAAGAAGTAGTAATTTTTACACATTTGTTCAGCGCATAGATCACGCACACAATAGTTCTCTAGCCGGGTTTAGGTTGGCAGAAGTGACTATGAGACTATGACACGACGCTACTACCCCTCCCACCACACAATCGTCTGCTACGGTCTCGTCACGTCAGGGTCAGTGTGTCTCAGTCTAGCACTCGTACTTGATATCACAGCAGTGTTATCGTTTAGTTAGCGAGTGGTTTGGTTACAGTTAAAGAGATTCAAAAGAAAAACTGTGCTGCAGGACATAATAGTGTCTTGGAAGACATTAAGAGTACAGCGTGTTCTTTTTATGACCGTTGCATTACCTATTTGGACTTTTGGAAATCAAACGTTGACAGCTTGAGCCAGTTGTCTTGGATAGATTTAAAGAAAAAATTGACATGGGAGGAGTTGGAGGAAAGCTATACCATTTTCCAAAAAAGCTTACCACCCATTTCTTCTGATGATTTGTTCAACGAGTTGAGCGTGCTGAACACTCAACTGTCCGAAAATATCTTAACAGAATGGGCAACGCAGAAAAAGACAACAGAGCAAAGATGGTTGACTGTTTTTGAAAACTTGCGGAAGAATGAAATAAAAGTTCCAAACCTGAAGATGTTCTTGGAATTTGTGCTTTCTCTGCTAGGGACTAATGCTTCAGTAGAACGGGCCTTTTCGTTGATTAACAACTTTTGGACGTCCGAGAAGAGTCAAATGTCAATTGAATGCGTAAAGGCACTTTTAATAATTCAAATGAACTGTAATCTTTCATGCGTAGAAATGTATGATAAAGTAAGGAAGAACAAGACCTTGTTGAAAGCTTTGGCTTCTACAGAAAAATATGATTGGAACAAAAGCCAGCCTTCTTGTTAGACCCTTAATTACATGTAAATTTTTTTTTTCAAACAGTCTAATTTTCATAATTCTTTACCTGAGTTGTATAATAGGTACATTATATAAATATTTCAAAGTCTTGTGCAATAAAGTATAATAAATAATAATGTAGTAAAATTGTGTTTTTGTTCGTTATTTTCCAAATTTACAAATATGTATAAACAAATATATAGGCATTGTGCAACAGTAGGTTTGTCCCGATTTTGACTGGTAGAAATATGGTCACCGTATCTATAGGGAAATTAGAATATCGGCCGATTACCGCTTAACCGCACGCCAATGATAAAATGATAAGAACGGCTGTGCTCGTATTTGATCGAATTGAATGCACTAAGTAGAATGAAGTTTTTTGAAAATATATATATATATATATATATATTCATATATAATATATATATATATATATATATATATATATATATATATATATATATATATATATATATATATATATATATATATATATATATATTATATCTATATATATATATATATTAATATTGATATATATAACTATATATATATATATATATATATATATATATATATATATAAGGTTATACATCGATAACTTGTTGCATAATTACAAAGAGTGTCAGTTTGACAGTCGAAATATATATATCCGACCGCGAAGCGGGAGGATTATTCTGTCAAACTGACACGCAAAATTAGACGGTCCTGTTAGTTTTCGATTGGTAGAGCTACTCTATGTATAATCAGGTATTATCAGTAATAATATCACAATAGCATCGAAAATAATTGATTATACTACCGAGTCACGAGACGTATTTTGCGAAACACCAAGAGAGCGCAGATCGAGTGGTGTTTTAAAAAAATACGCCGAGTGACGAGGTCAGTATAATCGATTATTTTCGATTGCTCGCGTGGTATTCGTTACGATTATATAACGAATAAAAAATATTAATTTTTTTTGACAAACGTCAAAACACCGTCAATATGAAAATATTCACATTTTGACACGAGGCAAAACGTTTATATCACGTCGTCAAGGGTATATTCACTTATCTATACGCAGTCGTTATGCAAAACTCACGGATTCTATTGGCTTATTCATACATGAGTTATATAATCGAAATTATACAAGGTCACTTAACTAAATTGATCGTTCTGATTGGTTGAAAATTATACGAAAAAAATAATCAACGATATTTTTGATTTTAGGTCATTCGTTTGAAGCCTCCAATGTGTATCACCAAGGAAGATGCAAAGTTTGTTCTAGAAGTAATAGAGGAAGCCATAAACACTCAATTATAGTTCTATAACGTTTGTGTTTCGTGAAAAATCATAGTGGTTCTCGTTAATTCATAGAAAAATTTACCTTTTGTAATAAATGAAAAAATTGATAATATTTTTAAATTAACCTTTTTATCTTAATTTGATTAAAATACAATAATAAGGTTCCATAGTAAGGCTTTCTAATACTGCGTTGAAAAAAGTGAAATATTCATTACAAAACATTCGAATACATATCACAACACAACACACAAGTATATTGATATCAATCAATATAAGTAAATCGATAAGGCCAAGGGGGCAGGGGGGCTGTCCCCCTTTAGAGACTCGGCAGAAATTTAATCAAATGAAAGTAATTCATTAAGTAGTCGGAAATTTCACAAGAAAAATAGAAGATTATGTTTTGATTGAAGTTTTTTTTCTTGTACACAACGATTGAAACTTTGCATTCATCTCATCTAAAATCCATATCTTCTGTTCAAATTATGAGAGTAAAAAGAAACATGTTTTCTTTTTGAAAGTAGAGCAACGACTACTTCTTTTATTTGAACTTGACAGTTGACAAATCATACATTCGGCTTACAGTGTTGCCGCGTATCTATTACTAATGAATGGTTATTAACCGGAGATGCCTAATTGAGTCCCAAAATTTATAATCCGTCTCAATGATAGCCGAAGTGAGTCCCGGAGTTAGATAAATTGAGTCCCGGGCCTACCTAAGCTTGCACAGTAGGGGTTCGTAATCTGTTCGTAGAATATTGAAACAAAAATTCATATTAAATCATATAATTTTATACAATTTACAAATATTTACAATAATATACCTATACCTAATAACATGCTAAATATTCGTTTATTTAATTATTCTAAATTTTTCTCCTACAATTTTAAGAAATTCAAATTTTGATATTGAGTTACAATTTAATTCTAAAATTTGTTCATTTAGAAAATTTTTATTTTTGAGAGTGTGTGAAGAATAAACTTTTTTTATATTTTTTTGAATGCTTCGAATTTTTATATAAGTGTCACTTTGAAAATCTATTAACACTGTTAAATATTGGAATATATGTGGATGGGTGAAATAAAATGAAGAATTAAACCTTGCATGAAAGCTCTCGCATGCATTCGTCGTCCGTTGTAAACTGCTCGTCTTCTCCGCCCATATTTCTGGTGGAAACCTAGCCGATTCTGAAATATAATTATCGGCCAGATAGTCCGCAAATTCCACAACTTTAGAATTCTGTGGTTTTATTGAAGATAAATCTTCAACAAAACAATCTCCTACATCTAATACAGCAAATACTTTTCGTAAAGTAAGTATTTTATTGCATTTGCCAATTTCTTCAACCAGATGTTTCAGTGCCAGTGTGTATGTATTTTTTCGTTTATTTGGCAATAAAAAGAAAACCAATAGTATGTAATGGTCGTCTTTTAAACCATGAATGGAGAACATTTGCAGAAAGAACTTCGGACAGTATTCAAAAGTTCCATCTATATAAATAGTTTCTAAATCTGCTAAAAATTCTAGGTTGGTCTTGCAGGAAAACATAATTATCTGATTTTCTACATCGTTTACCATCGTTAGGAACTCTTCGCCTGTATTGGTTTTCACTGGGAATGTTTTTAATATTGCATGAGTTTCTTCCATATATTTTGGCAATTTAGGCAAAACAGATCGTCGAGCATTATACATATTTTTTCTGACCAATCTCACATCCTCGGTTGTCAAGGTATTAATATCGCCATTTCGTAACTCCTAATGTATAATTTTCATCGGGCGTTCGCTAACATCTTCTATGGCCTTTCGCTTTGAAGAGTTACTTAAAATTTTGCGATTAAGTACCTCTTCGTTTACTGTATGGTTGTGGTTATCCATAATTTCTGTTACTATGTTGTCAGCACCTTCAGTTTTTAAAAATGCCTTGCATTTTTCTTTTGTCTGTGCACAACAAATCCAACGTTTGGCATTATTTTTTAACATCTTATGGAAACGATATTTGAAGCCATCTAACACAATCAGTTGTTTCCCTCTTTCACTTAGTACAACTCTCACAGAACTCATTTTGACAAACTAACTAATACCGAATAGGTAGGTACAAATTAAACAAACTATATTAAACATTTTGTAGAAAACCCTTTTTATATATGATATCCATAGATGTCTAACCAATGAAATCCTTCGTTCATAGGTAATAAAAATATTATTTGGTATAGATATTTAAAAAGTAATTAGGAATTCCCGAAATATGCATATCAGGAGGATTAGAAGGATTAGAAAGATTTAAGTGACCCGGGACTCAATTGGACCATCTAAATTTCTTGACCCTTCTTAATTCAGGTAGACGGGACTCAATTTACCTTTGCCCTTATTAACTATGAACACCCACACTAGTTTGAAAAAATAAACTTTTTCTTTCTGTAGAAAATACCTAACATTTCTACAAATTTATAATGTTTAATACTACCCAAGGACTTTGTAAAAATGTCAGCTATTATTAAATCAGTCTGACCTTTTTCTTAATTTAAACCATTTTTCATACCGTATCAATGGTTTTATAAACTCTCATTACAATTTTTTTTAGATCTGATAAATACAATTTTCCTGATCTACAGTCAAAAAAACTTCAACTTTGTTATAGTAACATTCATGCCTAAACGTTATTTAATTGTAACTAGATCTTTAAGTTTCAATTCTGAACATAATATAACTTTTAAGTCTTAACTTTCTTTAACATCATTTGAGAAAAACAAAAAAAAAACATCAACATAAAGAGCCACATATGTAGAATTATGATCAACACATTTCATAAAAAGACAAGGTTCTATTTTTGACATTTTATAACCAAATCCTAAAAGAAAATCAGTAATTCATATGATCCACGCTCTAGAGGATTGTTGTAAAACATATATTGCACGTTTAAGTTTGCAAACTTTTGTACTATAGTGGATTAATAAAACCATCTGGTTGAGCCATGAATACTGGCTTTTTCAAAAAATCGTTTAAAAATGCAGTGCAAATATCTAAATGAACAATATTCAAATCAAGCTTTATATATAGAGCAAATAATAACCTTAATGTGCTATATCTCATAACAGGCGGGAATGTCTCATCCATATCAATCCCTTTTTCTTTGTTAAACTCAGAGCTACCAATCTAACATTATAACATTTCCCGCACAATCTTTTTTTCCTTTAAACACCTACTTATTACTCAATACGGTACTTCCTTGTGGTGCATCCATCAATATCCAGGCTTTATTGTCAGCAAAGGACTGAAGTTCGTTTCTCATAGCTTTCTTCCATTCCTAACTGTCTGGTTTGGATTGTGCTTCCTGGATAGTCAAAGGATTTCTGTCCTTTTTTTTAATTTCAGAACATGCATACACAACATAATCATCATAACTTTTTGGCTTGAATTGTCTTGAAGTTTTTCTGATTGGTAAATCATCTGAGTTTTCAGTATGATTTTCTTCAAAATTGTTAACGGTATCTTTCGGATTTTCAACTACATTTTGTTCTACCATTATTTTATTTGTTTGGATATCCTCCATGATTATTATTACGTCTACTAGTAATCATTGTATATCCCTTCACAGTGTCTACAAATCCAACTAAAATTATTTCTTTTTTTGTCTAATTTTAATCTCTTGTTCTTTGGAATATGGACCATTACTGTGGATTCAATAATTCTTTGGCTACTGACATCAGGTTTATTACCAGTTCATATTTCAAAAGGAATTTTGTCATTTAAGCATTTAGCTATAGGTACACCTATTGTATTGAATTTATGGCTTCAGCTGATAGTTTCTTTTTTAACTTAGAATCGAATCGTAAACTTACTTTTTCTATTAATGTTTTATTCATTCCATCATTAAGTCTGCGGGTGTAAAGGGGTTTATAGTCTGATGTGTAATACGAAAATTTCGTATTACAGCAATATTATCCAATGAAGAAAATCAATCAATTCACATTGATGTATTCAAAACGTTAACACTTGTATCTATGTCGACATTTATTAATTTGCGTAATAGATAAAAAACACGCATAGCTTCATATTAGTTACAAATGTCATAGCTTCATACTAGGTACAAAAATTATTCATAGATGGTGTCCCATGTACTGGTACTGTAGATATAGTTGAATACACAGTCAACAGATGCCGCTCGTATTTTGAATTAATAAATTTTATTTTTATCTGGAATTTTTTTTTTCATATTTTTCGTCATATCCAGGAAATATTAGCTTCAGAATGACATATGAGTTATTATTTTTGGTTAAGTATTCAAAAAGATTCAGGCTCTGCAGGAAAAAACACATTTTAGAAATAATATATATGATTAGGTAGGTACTTGAAAGTTGGAAAGTTCATATGGTAATTTCTAGTTAAAGATATTAGCTTCTAGTTTCCATTATATGATAGAATTTATATTTTCTCTCATATTTCAGTTACTTATTACATGAAACATTTGGTTCCGTGCTTCACCCTACTTGCCTTAACTCATTCTGTAGACAACAATACATTGTGTTTATATCAGGATTACCTGAAAGTTTTAAAGTTTATACGGCAATTTCCAGTTTACAATATTACCTTCAAGTTTCCATTATATGATTGAATTTATGTTTTCTTTCATATTTCAATTACTTCTTAAATGAAAAGATTTTTCATTTTTTATCAGGAGGACTTGAAAGTTATATTTATCTCTGTAAGTCATTAGATATGATTTTAAATGAATTTGGGTTTTTATTTCCATATTAATAATTTTCCCAGTTGGTGTTAGCATCTTATTCAAGACCTATAGCAATTAACCACAGCAAATGCACACATAGGTACAGAAATCGATAATGTTGTAAAACATGAAGCAAAACACAAAATTACGTTTGAAGTTAGTAAACCTAATACTAAAAAAATGTATAATTTTTAGGAAACTAATCTAAGTAATTGTTTTGGATGTATATAGGTATATATGTATATAAATATAATATATAATATATATATAATATATATATATATATATATATATATAATTATATATATATATATATATATATATATATATATATATATATATATAAATACAAGGTTAGGCATCTGGTTTCATCTATTTTTCATAGTGCGTTGTGGAAATAATAATTTGTTTTCGACAATTGTAGTGACGCATTCCTATATGTGAATAGTTGCAATTTAATTTGTCATGGAGGAATTTCCGATAAATCAACGAATTTATTTCGTAAAACAATTCATATTAGGTAATTCAGTTGTGCAAGTGCAAAGAAATTTTCGTCGCGAATGTGGAAAGACACGGAAGAATTCCAACACGCCAAACCATAGGGAGGTGGGTAAGAGATTTTGATGTTAGAGGGAATGTTGCATCAAATTTTCATGCTAAAAAAAAATACGTACAGTCAGAACACCCGAAAATATTGAACGGGTAAGACAAGCTGTGATAAGAAGTCCGAATCGATCTGCATCAAGGCAGTCACTTGCATTGCACATTTCCAACAGGATATTGCGAAGAATTCTGCATTCTGATTTGCACTTCCACCCATACAAAATCCAAGTTGTTCAAAAGTTAAAAGAAGCAGACAAACCACTTCGTGTTGCTTTCGGTAGACAATTTTTACAAATTTTAGAAAATGATGAAAACCAGTTAAATTTCTTGATGATGTCAGACGAAGCGCACTTTCATTTAAGCGGATATATGAAGCTCTTAAGCCACGAATACTTTAAATATTTATTATAAAAAGCCTCCCATAAAATGTTGCAGCGAATTACTTAGGTACTAGGAATTTAGAAGTCGATGGAGATATCAAAAGAAATCTAATATAGAGTTGAATTAATTTTGTTGTTTCTGTAATTTCTATTATTTGTATTGTTGTTGTTTTCTTCGCTTACATGAAATTATTTTCATTTTTCATAAATTTTCTAAATTTCTATTGTGTTTCCATCTCACACGTTTATGACATGCTGAAGCAATAATTAATAAAACTATAATAAACTATTCAGGGATGTTTAATTAGTAATTATTTAATTGTGGCTTATTTTTGTTGATGGCCTAACTGATTATTAGGTATATATATATATATATATATATATATATATATATATATATATATATATATATATATATATATATATATATATATATATATATATATAGATTCTTTCTTTTTTCCATATGCTTAATAAGATTTGAATGTGATGAATCATTGAACTAAAACTAGGTAATTGAAATAATAACTTGTTTATATTCTCAAAAAACTTGTTGAATTCTATTTTCCAAAAGTGCTTGAAGAGGCACATGGATATTCTGAAGCCCCATTGCTTCACATTAAGAGTCATAGAAATTCAGGTACTAAGAATATTTCCTCATAATTATGAAAACTGTAGGAAAATATATTCTCATTAGAATATAAGATTGTGTTTTTCTTTTGTTACACTTGATCCTTTGAGTTAACAGTCGAACACTGTCCTTCGTTCAGGTAGCACCATCGCGGGCCAACTGCATCAGCATCAATTCTACGTTTAATTAGTCTTTCCCTATGTCTATAAAATCTTGCTTCAGCTTGCTCTGCACTTGTTACTGGATTTGACCACAAACGTTCTGCCGCTGCAGCAGCTCTAGGCCACGTTCTAGTTAGCACTGATGCATCATCTACATACTCGCCCCACATACAAACCTGTAAGGAAAAATTTAAATATTTGTAATAACATGTTTTTTCATTCGTCTTTATTATAATGCTCTAAAGGTTGTATATTAATTAATGATAGTATGAAATTATTATTTTAGTGGAAGTAATTATCGAACAGACGATAGAATCATTAACAAAAATATATGACGCGAATGATAGAGTGCTTGTTTCAAGAGTACCTTGAAGCAATTGAGTATATTCTTGAGATTTCTAAAAAAAATTTCCTTCATGTGAAATTGAAATTAGAATCAGGAACGGAAAATTATCATTTTTCTAGATTTAATTCTGAACCGGAACAACAATGATATTTCGTTTGATATTCAATAGAATCTCACTCACACAGATAACACTATTAATTACTAATTTTCACGTATTTGTCCCTTGTCTGCTGTTAAATCAAGAAATGGCTTTGAAATCTAATGTTTCGTTTCTGTTCTGCTGAGTATATTTCGAATCATCGACACTTTTACTGAATGTTAATTATTACCTCTCCACCCAATACCTCTGCGTTGGGCAATATTTGATTCTCGTAAACTGTACGCCAATCGTAATATTCAGTAGTTCCCCAGAAACCATGATCCAAATACCATGCATTTTTTGTAGAAATAATCAATTTATAACCCAGTTTTATCAGTTCTTCTGGAAGATTATCTGTATTCGGTACCCAAGTCTGGATAACATACCTAGAAAAGATATATTAAATAAATTTTCTTTCAAATCTTAGCCAAAATGTTCAGTTTGGTATTGAAATTAAACTGATTCAAATTCCTCAGAAATTATAAAATTTTCAAGTAACTTGAAATAATTTTTGTTTGCATTCATCATTTCTGCAACTTTTTCTATTAACAAAAACCATATTTTTCACTTGACGTTCAACTAACTATAAATAAGCTGTCGGTGAACCTTTATGAATGAATGTTTACCTACCAAATTGAACTAGAATTTCCTGTAATTTGTGCATGTATGGCAACCTATTAGAAAAAACTAAAAGTTGTAAATTACAGTTGAAAATATAACCCTACCTCTCTTTGTCTAGATAACGTTCCACATACTGAGGATCTGTAAGATGACTTGTCCAAAGAATGATAGAAGATTTTGCATGACCAATAGCTTTGTCGTATCTCTTCAATGCCTCGTTTTGAAATTCACTCCATAGGTCAACGAAGGTTTCTACAGTTCTGGGTTTGTTGCCAATGTATTTGAGTATTTCAGCAGTAGAATTCCAACAAGGTATAAACAGCTGTGAAAGATATATGTGCTTTCTTTTATTGTATTGAATATGATTTTGTCTACTACCTATATTTTAACTGCAAAATACAAATATATATATATATATATATATATATATATATATATATATATATATATATATATATATATATATATATATATATATATATATATATAAATTCGAGTTTTGGTATAGAAAGTATCAATGTATTGGAACAAAGTTCCTTTACGCGGCTAGGAGTTAGCTGTTAGAAATAGTCATGTAACGAAAAATAGCTCCATGCGAATTATCTCTCTTTTTGCGTGCTCAATGCACACTCACCTACCGCAAACGACCTAATCTACTACTCCGTTTTGTAATGAAAGATTGACAAATTATTTGGATCTCACTCGGAATATAGCTACAGATTTTTGTCGGCATACTGTGAAAGATAATATTGAAATAGGACGCGATTTATTTAGTTGACAAGAAGCAAAGTAAAATTCTCACAAAAACACACGAAACTTATCATTTTCTCTACCGTAGTTCTAAACATTACGAACTTGAGAATTTTTGAATAGGTAAGTGATTTCATGGAAGAATATTTTTATATTTGTTTTTGTTTCGAATGAAACGTTAGTGCAATTAGAGCAAGTACGTATAATACGAAGTTAGAAAAGTTAGTTAATAAAATTGTATGAACCGATACAATTATATTCACTTTTTACATGCGTTCAATGTACATATGATTTGAGTATTTACTATTTACATACACTACAGAGAGACAATAGTGAAATCATATACTCAGCGTCAAAAAAAGTATCGGAAAGCGTAAGGAACTTTGTTCCTGATCTGCCGACTGAACACGTTCTTTTTGTTCTGTTAAATGGAGGTGTTTCTATATCATACTTTTCATGTTCTTTGCTAAAAAAACGTGGCTCAGTATCGAATAAGTACTGTTGCTTTCTTTAGGGTACGAATCTCTGTGTTATAAGTACTGTAGTTATACTTTCCAAGACAAGCTTGGATGTAGGTACTACTATTAGTTTCGGGTAATCATTGGAAAAGCCGTATTACTTAAAAATAATTGACTGTGGTATCAAACACTTTCAATCAATTAGATGATTTTTATACATATAAGGGAATATTTCCGATGGATTTGGGATGTTCTAATTCAATTATCTCATATCAATAATATTTCACTTGCACTAATAAGATTCGTGCTTATTTTAGAAGATAAATGTGAATTGGTGAATTGTTTATTGAAACATTTTCCATCTAGAGTTTTGCAAAAGTGTAGTACCCGTTTCATAAAAATATATTCATCGAGATGAATGTTGATAGTTCACATTCGCCTCGCCAAACTGATCAGTAAGACCGTATAATTCATCTCAAGTGATGAATTTGTTACAGGTTCATACTAGGTATGATCATTATTTATCTTTTATATTAGGAAAAGATATAATTGGGAGGATATTTATTTTTTTACCCATTATGTTCGTCAAGTTGTCATATAATCCTTGGACTTTAAAAACATGTATCAAAATGGTGAGGCGGCGTTTTTATTATAAATTTATTTGAAACATGCAGAATTTATTATCGTATTACCTCATCTCCACCCATGTGAAACATTTTACTCCAAGGAAGTAGCTTAATCATATCTCCATAAATATCTTGTAATACATCGTAAACTTTATGATTCGAAGGGTTAAGCTGACCACAAGGCGGTTGAATACAAGCTTGTCTCCAGGGTTGGTAGTTGAGGCAAACTGTGAGATTACCTAAACCGGCCTCGCGACCCCACTGCCAACCGTAACCAGCGTGAGCTGGCGCGTCCAGTTCTAAAAACACTCTGATGCCATGGCCAAGCCCGTATTGGATAAGGGATTTAATATCTTCGTATTTATATATTGCTGATGTTGAATATGCTCCGTATCTGTTGTAAGAATGTTGTATTAGACTCATATATATATATATATATATATATATATATATATATATATATATAAATATATATATATATATATATATATATATATATATATATATATATATATATATATATATATATATATATATATATATATATATATATATATATATATATATATATATATATATATATATATATATATATATATATATATATATATATATATATGTGTGTATATATATATATATACAGGGCCGTAACCAGCACTGCTTTCTAGAGGGGGCTGAACAAATTCTTGATGGGGCTTGTTTTTCACATATCTAGTACTAAAATAAATATACGTGAAAAAAATATAGGAATATTCAGCTTTTTCTGTCTTTCTGCCTGAAAGTGTATACTGGAAAACGAATATTGATTGAAAAACATTCTGGAAAAATAAAAAAAATTATTCTAATAAAAATAATAAATGAAAAATTTCTCATAGAAAACTCTAAATAAATAAAACAAATAGGTATACAAAATATTAAAACAAAATAAAAATGTACTTTCATCATTGAATATAAACAAATAAATATATCTATAGACTTTTATATCATAGAGCCACTTTTTGGAGGAAGGTTATTGATTTAAAAAATGCATCCTACAAATTCATGTTTGAAGATTTAGCTCTATTTGCGTTTACTCTTCAAAGTTCACCGTCATCCAATTAATTCGTGGAGAGGATATTTTCATTGATTAATATTTTTAAATGTAAAATTCAAAATAAAATGATACTAAAAATTGTTAGGATATATTTGAATTTTTTCAATGCACAATAAAGAAAACCCATGGGATTACTTATATATGGAACATAATATCAGTCAAATGGTCACCTCAGCTCTGATTGCAGACTTTCATCCTTTTTGTCGAAAATTTCGATTACTTTTATATATATATATATATATATATATATATATATATATATATATATATATATATATATATATATATATATATATATATATATATATATATATATATATATATATATATATATATGAATATTCTTATATATTCTTCATAAGGGAGCATTCATCGGATCTTGGCAGTTACTTACTAACTTACTTAGTCATATTAGGAACGCTTGGAGTTTCCATAGGAAAACTGTGTGCGTCCGTAATGTGCCAATGCAGGAAATTCATTTTCGTTGCTGCCATAGCAAGTATGTGTTTCTTAATAGTTTTAATAGAAAGAAAATTTCTTGACGTGTCCAGCAAAAGCCCTCTATGGGAATAAAAGGGTCTATCACTTATTATCACTCCTTGGATTATAGCCATACAAGTTGTATTATCATCTTCAGGATACGATGTCATTAGCTGTGATAGAGATTCCAGGGCATGTCTTGCCCCAAATATGTTATCTCCCACTATATCAACGACTACTTTTTCATCTGGAAATATTCCATTATTAATATTATTCATATATATATATATATATATATATATATATTTATATATATATATATATATATATATATATATATATATATATATTTATTTTTATATATATATATATATATATATATATATATATATATATATATATATATATATATATATATATAATATATATATATATATATATATATATAAATGGTTAATACAGATGAACCCCAAAAAAGGTCGAAAGAGCTGTATATTATTTTCCATCGATAGTGATGACCATCTTAATATTTCTAACATTTACTGTCAACGTAGGGGGGAACGTACGATGCAATGTTGAATCATGTAGCCAGCTAAGCTAAAAGGTTTGTTGGATCATTATGCAACTTTCGAATAAGCATTCTAGTTCAACTTGAGAAAGTTCACGATGGTAGCCACGTTCTAGCGGCAGGACATACGAATTATCGGTGGAGTCCGTTTCCTCCTGACTTCAAGACGTGGTTCCTTTGTCCCTATTATTTTTCATTATTTTCCATCGATTGTGATGTATCTTGACATTTTAAACATTTACCGTCAAGGTAAATAAATTTTTGAAGTATTGTTAACTCGTGCAGCCATCTCCGCTAGGAGGTTTGTTTGATTATTTTAGTACATATATATATATATATATATATATATATATATATATATATATATATATATATATATATATATATATATATATATTAGAAGTAAACTAGGACATTTATTTGAAACTAATCACAAACCTCCTAGCGGACCTGGTTATACGAGTTCACGAAACATCGAAATACTTCCATATACCTTGGACGGTAAATGTTAGAAACATTAAGTTATTTATCACAATCAACGGAACAGATTGTTTCGCCCTTATTTGGGGCTCATCAGTATCATCCATCCATCGAAAAGGATAAACAACCAAATATTTCAAACGTTCTGATATTTTCCTTCTAGTAACTTAATGGCATATAAATATGACACAGCGCCAGCAGTCGGAAACAAATGAACCACATCTTACAGATAGATGAAACATTTCGGCAACGAGAACTCGTACGTCCTGACACCCGAAGATGGTTACTATATTCGCTATATATATATAAAACAGAATTCTTCGTGTTATCGATACATGTTCGTGGCAATAAAATGAAGTAAACTAAGACAATTATTTGAAGCTAATCAAACAAACCTCCTAGCGGAGCTGGTTATACGAGTATGGATGGATGATACTGATGAGCCCCAAATAAGGGCGAAACAGTCTGTCTATCATTTTCGTTGATTGTGATAAATAAATTAATGTTTCTAACATTTACCGTCCAAGGTATATGGAAGTATTTCGATGTTTCGTGAACTCTTATAACCAGCTCTGCTAGGAGGTTTGTTTGATTAGTTTCAAATAAATGTCCTAGTTTACTTCATTTTATTGTCACGAACGTGTATCGATAACACGAAGAATTCTGTTATATATATATATATATATATATATATATATATATTATCAGAATATTTTTTTCTGTTCTTTCAATAGATTTAAATATTGGAGATATATTAAATGCTGACGTCATATAGTTGGATTTTCTCTACCAGTTATATAGACCGCGAAAATAATTCAAGTGAATTCAACTTTGTGCAAATTTGAGTTTATACAAAGATCAGTACCGATTCTTATTTTGCCTAGAATTCATCGCAGTTAGAAAGGTACTTAACACAAGAAGGTATTACTTCTGAATAGGTTCAAGATATTATACTTATAAAGTTGAGTATTATTGATGTGAATGAGTGAATAATTTTTTCAAGAAACAATCACCTAATTTGTTCATAGCATGAACTTGTTACTTGCGAAAGTGATTTTAAATATAAACAACTCACGATTAAGTTTTAGTAAATATTTGTTAGGTACTGTTTCGTTTCAAGTCAACTCATCACATCCTTTTGATACTTGATACGAATTTTAAATTAACAATTAGTCATTAATTTTATAGGTACAAACAATTTCAAGTTTTCATAGAAGCATATATATTTTCTATCTTCCCAGGACAAAAATGATATTGCAAAGCTTTTTTATCACGCACAGTCATTTCAATGCACAAGATGGAATCAGTGTTTAAGTGAGATAATATTACATACAATTATAATAAGATCTATAAATAGCACTTAAACAATAAAACTCACCTTTCAAAGTTTCGATTTTTAACGAATAACTCTCATCAGTATTCCAGTCTAGAACACTTGAGTTTGTACTTAGTTTGATGTTGATTTGTATTCGCTTCTCTTCATGTTTCCGACAAGATCCGTACTCGTGTTGGAGATTTCCTCTGAATGTGTTGATAACCATTTTGCTGATATGATTGAAAAAAGGTGGATTCAGATCTATATTCATTTGCCTACAAAATATTTCAAATTATACCCTACTAGTCCATTTGTATTTATGAATGATGGAAAAATGGCTGCTAAGTTATTTATTTATATCCTCCTTGAACATTTTCATGAATATATTGAACGTAAATGTTTCCTTGCCTTTCGGAATAACTGATTTTGTCGAGGTCTCCTGAAGTGACCACTGAGCACACGGTAATCATGTTAAGTCTCTTATTTTAGGTTTGAGGAAGCAAGATCCGAGTACTGAATAAGGTTGCCAACTCTCGAAAGGACCAACCCGGGAGATTTTTTTTTAAAGTCTAGTGAAAAGAATGTCAATCATTCATTAATTTTCAAATTTATATTAACTTTGCTTTCGAACGGCATCCAATATTCGACATTGTTTCACCACAAAATCATAATCATTAAAAATCGAAGTTTGTTAGTAGAGCAACAGTTGCGTATAATTTCAGAAAAGCTGAAAAAATTATTGTACCTCGGGAGGTCGGGAGGTTAACCATTATTACCGGAGTCTCCCGGGCAATCCGGGAGGGTTGGGAATCCTAGTACTAAATATTTAAACAATCTTCATGCAGATGAGTTGTATGATTTGTATGAAATGATCAACGTAAAAAGTAGGATTGTGCTTGAAACATGACAAAAGCTTTTTCATGTTATACCTATTACGCAAACAAGATAGGTAAGGTATATTGTTTGGTGATATTCCTAGTGGTTATGTGGAGTGACCACATCCTGCAGGATAATCCTTGTGGTTTTCTTGAAATTTGTTTTCTTCTCTTCGTTGTTGGAAAGTAAGAAAAGTAAGAGTCAGTATATGAACAGTGGGGGATTTAGAGTTGTGGAGGTGCTGGGACCACAAAGTAGTGGAGATCTCTTATTATGTTTCAAATAATTTGAACAATTGTTTCAAAGACCTATGTGGCAAATTGGGTTTACCATTAAATCATAGCCTAGAGGTCCCGGGTTCGATTTTTGGCGGAGAAAGATTTTTTTAGGCACACAAAAATTAATGTCTAGTTTTTGTCTGGTGTTGCAGTTTTAATATATCGTCGATATGGCTCGCAACTGACTGCAAAATTAATGCAAAGAAGCAGACTGACTTTTTCGGGATACCGGTCGTGACGTTTTTTTTTATAATTTTGTTCCTTCAAGTGTTTGAACAAATGATTGCGGAACAACTGAAATTTTTTCTGATAAAAATATGATTTTATACTGATGAAAAAATTTTATTTAGTAAGATTAATGATGATTTTGTCCATATAATGTGATAGTTGTACCCTTATAACCAGCTGTCAGTTTTATAATTTATTTTTGATTGCTGCCAGTAGTTGTTTTTTTTTTGGTAATTACTTCAATTCATGAAACAATTAAAAATTAATTCAATTATAAAAGATCAGGAAATTTTATGTAAAATTTCTATTTAAGGGGTCCCAGAGCTACAGCCCCGCTTGCCCTACCCTTAATTCAGCAGTGTTTATGAATACAAAAATCATGAAGATAATCAGTAGTAATACTATAAGTACTTCAAAATAATCAGGTTATACATCGATAACTTGTTGCATTATTGCAAAGAGTGTCAGTTTGACAGTTTTCAAAGAATTATTCTGTCAAACTGACACGATTTGTAATTATTCAGGAAGTTTGAGATGTATAACCGTATTCATTTTGAAGTAAGTATTGTATTTGATACGATTATTTATTGAGTAAATCACGTAAAAATCTTCGAATCGACTCATTTTTGAACAGTTACTAATCAACGTCAAAATTTCACGGTCCTGTTAGATTTCAATTGGTAGAGCTACTCTATTAGTCGGGTCGGGCTGACATTTGAAAAAAAAGAGTAGCTGCAATTTTATGACTGATTTGAGGGCGTAATATCATATTAAGTTCTATTTTATGAAATGCAACGATTTTCAAGTCTGGAACATTGTTTATAACAACGTTTTTGTGCAAAAAAACGTATTTTTTCAATTTTTCGATTATATTTCGGAAACTATGGGTTATGGAGAAAAGTGCTTTATAGATCAAATAATTGTCATTAAAAAACATTTCAAACTAGATCTGCTAAATCAAAATTGGTCAATTTGTTTAAAAGTTATAGCAAATTTAAGGCTAAAAAAGCGTTTTTTTTTAAATTATTATAAACAAATAATTAAACATTTCATTGTTTCATTAAGGCCGTAAAAGTGTGAGTTTTCATGTACTTAAAAAGTGTGCGCAAGGTGGGCGATGTGCTATGAATAGTTGTTGCACAATTCTATTTATTTATCCCGTTTTTGTAAAATGGACCTAATTTCAACCGTTTATTGTGGGAAAAGTTATCAACTTACAGACCTCTAGGAGGTCTCATTTTAAAGATAATAAAATCTACTTGTAATCGACAATCACAAAATTTGATTTTTCGCCGAAAACTATTAAAAAATTAGCAATAACCAAATGTTTGAACCATTTTTTGCTTATAAATAAATACAATAATTTGCAAAGAATGAGGAATATGTGTTTATCAGTAGTACCATTGGAAAGCTGTTAAAAAAACACACATTAAAAAAAAAAAGTTTGATGATCGACTTCATATTTCTCACGCAGTATCACAAACCAAATCAAATAAGAAGTACGGTCGTCAAAAGTATATAAATATTATTCCTTATACAAACTGTATTCTTGTTAATAGTTCAATTAAGCTGTGGTGAAGCTATATTTTTACTTAAAGTATACTATATTGTACTCATGCATAACAGACAATTTTCCGAATTATCAATAATGCAAAAAAACCTGCGATAAATTAATGAATTATTTAAGCAACACCTTTTTTCCGCAGTTTAAAGACATTTTAGGTATATGAAAATTGCGCCATTATTATTTTTTGGTCGAGCTACCCCAGATTAAAAAAAAAGAAGGTTCTACGGTAATTATAACCCGACATAATGCGAATTTTTTTTGTCCGCTCGATTTTGAAGCTCCGCATCGCGCGCGAGAAATTCGAGCGCTGCGACTTTCTCTCATCCCCACCACTCGGCTCTCGTGAAGCGCAGAGAATGATACCTTGCTCTCGGGACTAAATAATTAACAACAAAAGTTTATGCAAAATGTCGGATCATAAAGTTGGAAATGTCGCCTACCAAATGTGAAAATTTCAGCTCAAAATGTTAATAAACAATGGAGTAATGATTTTAAAAAAAAAAGCTATCTTGGTTCCTAGAGGTCGTAGAAACTTTTTTTTTAAATGTGTGTTTTTCTAACAGCTTTCCAATGGTACTACTGATGAACACATATTCCTTATACTTTGCAAATTATTGTATTTATTTATAAGCAAAAAACGGTTCAAAATGTAACATTTGTTTATTGCTCATTTTTAAATAGTTTTCGTGATTGGCGATTACAAGTAGACTTTATTACCTTCAAAATGAGACCTCCTAGAGATCTGTAAGTTGATAACTTTTCCCACGATAAACGGTTGAAATTGGGTCCATTTTACAAAAATTATCCCGTTTTTGTAAAATGGACCCAATTTCAACCGTTTATTGTGGGAAAAGTTATCAACTTACAGACCTCTAGGAGGTCTCATTTTGAAGGTATTTGTTGCAAAAATATTGCAATTTGTGCAACAACTATTCATAGCACATCGCCCACCTTGCGCACACTTTTTCAGTACATGAAAACTCACACTTTTACGGCCTTAATGAAACAATAAAATGTTTTATTATTTGTTTATAATAATTTTTAAAAAAACGCTTTTTTCGCCTTAAATTTGCTATAACTTTTAAACAAATTAACCGATTTCAATTTAGCAGGTCTAGTTTCGACGATTTTTCAATGACAATTATTTGGTCTATAAAGCACTTTTCTCCATAACCCATAGTTTCCGAAATATAATCGAAAAATTGAAAAAATACGCTTTTTTTTGCACAAAAACGTTGTTATAAACAATGTTCCACACTTGAAAATCGTTGCATTTCATAAAATAGAACTTAATATGATATTACGCCCTCAAATCAGTCATAAAATTGCAGCTACTCTTTTTTTTCAAATGTCAGCCCGACCCGACTAATAGAGTAGCTCTACCAATTGAAATCTAACAGGACCATGAAATTTTGACGTTGATTAGTAACTGTTCAAAAATGAGTCGATTCGAAGATTTTTACGTGATTTACTCAATAAATAATCGTATCAAATACAATACTTACTTCAAAATAAATACGGTTATACATCTCAAACTTCCTGAATAATTACAAATCGTGTCAGTTTGACAGAGTAATCCTATTTAAACTGTCAAACTGACACTCTATGTAATAATGCAACAAGTTATCGATGTATAACATGATTTTTGTATTCATAAACACTGCTGAATTAAGGGTAGGGCAAGCGGGGCTGTAGCTCCGGAACCCCTTAAATAGAAATTTTAGATAAAATTGCAGCTACTCTTTTTTATCATATTTTGATATTTTTCATGTCAGCCCGACTATATGTATAATCAGGTATTATCGAAATTATACAAGGTAACTTAAATTAATTGATCGTTCTGATTGGTTGAAAATTATACGAAAGAAATATTCAACGAAATAAGTACGAATTGATTATTTTGGTTTTTATCATATAAGCATTTTCGTCGTTATAGGGAATACATGCTAACCTTGAAAACATAATAGTTATTTCCGATCGATACGTAATATATTAATATATGAAGTTTGGTTAATATCAAAATTTGTTCAGTACCTTATTGATTTCAGACATGAATGAAGCGTATGAGTGGAGTATTCGCTATTACTCAAAAATGCGAACCAATTAATAGAAATTGATGGGTCAGTCCAATAAAATAGACTCATATAACGAAATTAAAAAGGTAATAATCACAGAATTCAATTTTTATGTACCTATATGAAAAGTCGGATTTCAGCTACAAATTATTATTTTATATAAACCACTATAAACAAATGTAAATGAAACTATACCTATGTAGAGTAGTTTTTGGTAACATAGAAATACGCAGTTGGTATTTCAATAGAGTTATTTTCATCTATTCACAGGCGGTAAATGAATTAATTATCATCATTGTACTATTTGTAAGTGATTCTGCACAAAAAGGCACATGAAAAAACAAGTAATTAATCAAAAATTATTGTAGTGTTTAATTTTCTCAAATATTGAATAATTAATTTCATAATTCATGAAGTTGCTAATAACCAAAATGCCGAAAATTTTATTTATATTCGAACATAGAAAGCTATGATCCTTAACTGAAAATTAGAATAACCTAAAATTTATAGCACTACGAATGCTAATACAACTCATTTTTCTCGGATTTAATTTTATTGATTAGGTACTTACATCGGATTGAAAACAAATAGGTCTTTTTTTGTTAACTGGATATTTTGAGGCTTTGGCCATAAGGCACTGTTTTCTCCACAAACCAAACGACATAATTCTATAGAGGCGTAAACTTGTGCATTTCTATTATCGGAGGTATCAAAAATCCTTTGACACTGTGATTTTTCACTGGAACATATCCATTTGAATCTGAAAAATAATATTATCATGAACGAAAAGTATTTTTTACTCATATTTGTTTCTACTTATAGTCAGGGGAATATCACACCATTCAACCACTGAAAATTGATTAAAATCATATTCGGTATTGCAGTCGTATAGAAATGGCATGGATTAGATACGTATTACTAGTATAAATACAATCTGAAGCAATTATAACTTCAAATTTTTGCGAACATTATATTCTTTGTCAAGAATGAAACAGCCTATACTCAACATTCAGAAGGACATCTTTTGAGTCAGTAGTAAACACGTAGAATTAGATTATTTTGCCTTAATTTCAAACTCGAAAGTGTGGTTTATGAATATTACATCAAACATTAGTAAAGTACCTACCTGTTGAATCTTATTAGTTCAATTATGGAGAAATGCGTAGAAAAAAAGTAGCTGAGCCCCGTCACTAAGCTGGTATTTTGAAATCAATTTTGTTCCTTTTTCGATGCAAATTTGGGGGAAGTGTAGGTGAATAAACCTTAAAACCCACTAAAAAACATGAAATTTCAACACTAAAATGGCGGCGGTTGAATTGAATAGTGAAAAGTCACTACCTTAACATCAATTCAATCTACGTACCGAATTTCGAGCATACGAGGAGCTGTCGAGGCGAGGAAAACCTCAAGAACCTCGAAAAAACAAGAAATCTTTACATAAAATAGCGGTGGTTAGAAAAAATGTATTACCCAAAATTCACTTTCCTAATTTTGAATCAGTCCGTGTAGGGGAGAAGTGGCATGAAGGAGCCAGGTTTTGAAAGAGCCACTATTTTCATAGTTTATGAACGGATTTTATTGGTAATTTCATTTTTGAGTTGCAACACTGATTTCCCGTCACCCACTCCCACAAACATTTGACAGTCCGTCGAAACCAACGGACGCCGGCACATCCAGTCAATGTTTTTGGAACTAAAAAGTATGTATTTTGCTTCAGTTAACTTATTTTATGTTATTTTATTGTAAATAAATACAGGTAAATGGAATGTAGATTGAGTTTGTGCATACATTTGGCATAGCAACTGCGTGAAAACTATGCCGCAAAAGTTTTGATATTGTTTTTATTTTAAAGGTTATATTTTTTTAGAGAATAAGTTATGAAAGAGCCGGGCGAATGGGCCTTAAAACATCTGGCTCTTTCATAATCGGTTCTTTCATTTGAATTGCGTAAATAGTATAAAATATTAATAAATATGCTTTTTTTCTCATATGACATTATTATTACCATCTCCCCATTTAACCTCTACCCCTACTGTTGCGATTCCGAGTACTTCTAGGCAACAAATTATATCATCGGAAATTATGAGACCATTTTCTAAACCAGGGCCAAGACAAAGCACGACGCGCAATAATATAAAAATGTCGTCTACCGTCCTGACTGTCACTCCCAAAAAAAAAAACTTATAAGAGAAAGAGGGTAATATAAAGAAATCAAAAATTATTATTAAAAAAAATTACCACAAAACAGTTCATAAAAAACCTTTGTAAAAACTCCGTACTGCAAGATGACTGAATCGTAATGACTATCGTATTTGCTGAAGTGAGGAAAAAGGTTGCTCGGAGCAGAAAAAACTCAAAATAAAAAAAAAATTGCGATGATCATATGAAAGTAGTGATAAAGATTGCAGTTTCAGTGCAAAATTTGGTTTTTCTGATTGGGCCCATGAATCCTGTGGCATTAAGGGAAAATTGATTTTTTTTTGCAAGACATGTTTCTAATTTTTTTAAAACTACATTATACACTCCAAAGTTCCTAAAAAGTCTGAATATATAATATGTTTCACATAATTTTATTCTAATATTAAAGCGTTTGTTAGAAATACTTAAAATGACTGATAGAAACAAAAATTTCATTAGTTTTAAAAAAAGATTTGTTCGAATTGTCTTCCTGTTTTTTTGTGATAGTGCAATTATTATTATTTTGCATAATTTTCACAATTACACTTTATAATACAGATTGGCTCTTTCATAACTTTTAGTAGTTCTTTCAATAACGGAATGTTTTGAAAGAGCCAAAAGACAAATTTTTTTAAAATGAATATTTCGTTGATTTTTTCATATTGTTGAAGGTTTTTTCGTGAGAAATTATCTACTTGAATAAATGAATAATAATTTAAAAAAAATCATCAATTCTTTCATCAAAAGTATATTTTGTTGCTTAGTTTAGTAAACTGGCTCTTTCATGCCACTTCTCCCCTACAAATTTTCAACTCTCTAAATCCATTTGGAGAAGCTGTTCCAAAACTACAAAACCACGAAAAATATGTAATATCTTCATTGAAACTAGTATATTGTTTATTACAAAGAAAATATTAGTGTATTTATTATTGAAATAATAAAACCTTTCATTAGTGTATCCCCAGCTTATTTTCGAAGATTTTTCACAACTAATTTAGTGTATTTGGATAAATGTTAAAAATTTCACTAGGCAAAACTTAAATGTGTACTATTTAAATTATAATATTCTAAAAAAACTTCGCAGTTTTCGATTTTTATATCATTATTATAATGGAATTATTATAATGGAAGTTTCATTAACAATATTATAATGGATTTTCATCAAGTTTCGGCCCAATCAATTAGTTATTTAAGTTATACCTGTTCAAACACAAAAAATATTTGTCAATATTATTCTTCGTTATTTGTTTCGGAGAGAATAACTGCTCAAATATTGAATATATATATATATATATATATATATATATATATTTATATATATATATATTTATATATATATATATATATATATATATATTTATATATATATATATATATATATATATTTATATATATATATCTATACATATATATATATATATATATATATATATATATATATATATTATATATATTACTATATTATATATATATATATATATATATATATATATATATATATATATATATATATATATATATATATATATATATATATATATATATATATATATATATATATATATATATAAACAGAATTCTTCGTGTTATCGATACACGTTCGTGGCAATAAAATGAAGTAAACGAGGACATTTATTTGAAACTATTCAAACAAACCTCCTAGCGGAGCTGGTTATACGAGTTCACGAAATATCGACATGCCTCCATATACCTTGGACGGTGTATGTTAGAAACATTTAGTTGTTTATCACAATCAATGGAAATGATAGACAGTCTGTTTCGCCCTTATTTGGGGCTCATCAGTATCATTCATCCATCGAAAGTGATAACCAACCAACCAATCAATCAATAAATCAATCAAAATACGTTTATTAAGATTTCTGGGGGGATGGGGTACATTTTTGTTTTCTAGCTCAATAATTTATTTTGGGGCGTTATAAGGTTTTGCAACCTTCTTCAACCCTGGCTTTACTTAATCAATTCTCTAACATTTACAATTTTAATAAAAAATCTAATTTTCCTATCTTTGGGAGGAATGCGGCTGCGGCCGACTTTTTTGCTAATTACGTGCCATTCGGTCCAAGGTCAATATATTTCAACTGACATTAGATGGTAAGGAAAACCACAGAAAACCTTTACTCACGCAATGTACTGATATTCTTAATTTTATTATATATAAGTTTATAAAAAATGGTTTGACAATAGATACATTTGCTGACGTTTCGCGCACTAACCGAACCGCACTCGGTTTTTCGGTGACGGATTGATTTTTCGCGCACTGTCGGCACTACGCGCACTTTCGACACTACTCGCACTTTCGGCACTACTCGCACTATCGACGTTTCACGCACTTTCGGCACTACGCGCACTTTTTCGGTCAGCGGATTAGGAGTGGTATGTCCTCTAGGTGGTCGAGGACTTCATCAGGAGGGTCCTGAAGCACTTGGAGGATTCTGGAAGGAGGGAAAGGAAACCTTTTCTTCGGCCTTCTGCAGAGGACTCGTCGACGGTGCCACGGCGTCATGAGCGTTGCCCGGGCTTCGATGTTGGGACCGTGCAATGTACGATGGGCGTATCGAGCTTGGAGATTTTGGAGGTGTTCGAAAATGGGGGGAATTTTTACGTGTTCGTGTACTAAGTGTGACGGATAACGTCTGTCTAGACGGAAAATACTACGGCAGATTGCTCTTTCGCAGCTCTCCAACTGTCGGACGTATCTGTGAGGTAAAGTCGAATAGAGTAACGATCTATATGCTACTACTGGTCTCATGGACGTTTTGTACGTGTTTAACAGAGTTTGAGGATTACATCCTCGAATTCTGCCTCTTAGAGCATATAGAATGTTAGGTCTGTTTCGGACTTTTTTAAGTGTGTTTTGAAGATCAGATCTCCAATTATTATGTTGATTGAATATGACTCCCGAGTAAATAATGTCCTCCTGCAGTACGAGTTTTTCACACCATAACCTTAGTCGGGCGTTGTTTTTGTTGAATTTACGTGTTTGAGTGTAATTTGGGTGACGAAAAAGTATTGTTTGTGTTTTACTTGGGTTAGGTGTTATTTTTCATTTGCTAGCCCACGTACTGATCTGGTCTAGGTGGCCCTGCGCTATGCGGTTGCATAGTGTCGACGTCCTCGCCGTGGTCCCTATCGCCGTGTCATCTGATATACACTACACAACACGGTTCACAGAACTTTTTTCACTCGGCACTTTCACTGGACTTTTTTCGCAACACTTAAGGGCGATAAAATTAAGAGGATTTGAAAAAATCCTCTTCGTCGATCGTAATATGTGAAAGATTATTCGAGAAATCGAATTCAAAAATTCGATTGTTGGAGTTCAGGATTCGCCTCGTTCTGCCGTTGATAAAAACTGCAAGACTTGAAAAAGTCTTCCAAGTACAAAAATAGTTTGCAAGCAGTGACTATTTCTTCTTCCTATTGCAGTTCTCTGGATCACTTGGGTAGCTCTCTTTTCGACGTCTCGGAGTGGAATGGAATGAACCAATCAAATATTTCTAACGGTCTTATATTTTCCTTCTAGTCAATCAATCAATCAATCAAAATACGTTTATTCAAGATTTCAGGGGGGATGGGGTACATTTTTGTTATCTAGCTAAATATTTGATTGTGGGAAGTTATAAGGTTTTGCAACCTTCTTCAATCCTGGCTTTACTTAATTAATTCTCTAACATTTACAATATTAATAAAAAACCTAATTTTCCTATCTTTGGGGGGAATGCGGCTGCGGCCGACTTTTTTGCTAATTACGTGCCATTCGGTCCAAGGTCAATATATTTCAACTGACATTAGATGGTAAGGGAAACTACAGCAAACCTTTACCCACGCAATATAGTAGTTCCTTTTAGTGACTCAAGGGCATATAAATATGACACAGCGCCACCAGTCGGAAACAAATGAACCACATCTTACAGATAGATGAAACATTTCGGCAACGAGAACTCGTACGTCCTGACACCCGAAGGTGGTTACTATATTCGCTAAGCACTTTCGATGGATGGATGATACTGATGAGCCCCAATTAAGGGCAAAACAGACTGTCTATCATTTCCATTGATTGTGATAAACAACTGAATGTTTCTAACATACACCGTGCAAGGTATATGGAGGCATTTCGATGTTTCGTAAACTCGTATAACCTGCTCCGCTAGGAGGTTTGTTTGATTAGTTTCACATAAATGTCCTAGTTTATATCATTATATATATATATATATATATATATATATATATATATATATATATATATATATATATATATATATATATATATATATATAATTTTCATAACTGTTTGCTTTTAGAACGAGAGCGAAAATTTAAACTATTCACAATATTTTCAATTTAATAATATTGAATTTTAGACATAGTGTTTATATCTACCTTCCTTCATTTGAACCATTCACTTTTTGTATTGAACCTATCGCCAAAATTAAAAGAATGAGCAAAGCCTTCTTGAATTCCAATGGAATATCTGCAACAATATTATTTTACTGGATTTTCTCATTCAGCAAATATGTAACTATATCTTCTTAATGAGAAATTTGATTCATACCCTATAGTCTAGTATTATAGTCATCCAACTATTTTTAACCATACAAACTGGAATAACATGAAATGTGAAACTTGCACGTTCTATAAAAGCACTGTAAATTATTCATCCATCTGATAAAAATTTCATTCTTTTAAGTGAAGGAGAACACACGTACTCAATTTGGTTTGTTTTTTTGCTAGAAAAATTTTGGGCAACAGCAGTTTCCGATCGGTAACATAGCTCGAATGCAACTGTCAATGCAAGCCCAAAAGTAATAAAAATATATCATGGAAATTGATGATTTTGCATAATTTTGTTTCGAAAAGTCTAATGATTCCGAAAAACAAGGCAGTAACCAGGGGGGGGGCGCCAGAGGGGCTGAGCCCCTTCTGGAATTATTCAAGCCCCCTCTAGAAAAGATACCAGATATCTGTTTATATTTAATGATGAAAGTACATTTTTGTTTTTTTTAAATATATTTTATTTCTATTTGTTTTATTTATTTCGAGATTTTTTATTTATTATATTTCATTAGAATAAATTTTTTAATTTTTCCAAAATGTTTTTCAATTAATATTCGTTTTCCAGTATACTTAACTAGGTAAAAAGACAGAAAAAGCTGTATATTCCTTTATTTTCTTCACGTACATTTATTTTAGTACTAAGCCCCCTCAAGAATTTGTTTAGCCCCCTCTAGAAAGTAGTGCTGGTTACGGCCCTGCCGAAAAATCATAACTGGAAGTTTTTGTTGTTATTTCCTTTTGTTAGACTTAGAGTTGTTAACTCCTAGGACATGGGTAGAAAAGAATTATAATGAAGTTACATCTTCTGGTTTTTCTAGTTTTCTTTGTAGTTGGTAATAAACGAGTCTATTATATTTTAAATATCGTGTTACGCAAATGAGTTTTTACTTATTTTATAATTTATGTTTTTTATGATGAACTCTCCAAATTATTCGGGAATCTGTAGTAGTTATCCAACATTTCTTCAGTTTGCCAAACAAGTCAGTGTTTATGTTGAGATTATTGAAATATTTTTTTTTATTAGGTGTTGAGTTACCTAGTGTAGGTAACCGAAAAAATGAAAACTACAGTTCTACAAATACAAGTTTTAACTTCTTGAAGCGTTTAGAAATTCTAGAAACCTAGTTCATCTCACGTATATACTTGTCATAACAAAATAACCGTTAATATTACAGAATTATTGAATGACTTGAGGCCGTTGTAGCCTAGCGGTAGAGTTTATCGTGGATCGTGGGATTGAGTTCGATTCTTGGGTGTTGTATAGGTCCCATGATATTTAATAATTCAAAAATTTGTGATAGATATATTGAGTAATGTCATACATTCAAGATTGTTGACCTTTTTTGTGTTTATAAGCAAACATATTTGATTGAAGCATACTTATTAAATTATATTGGTACTCACTGTTTTGCTGAATGTGAATATTTTGTTCAAGAATAATCATCATTGAACTTCTGCATCTATACGCTCTGCAAAAAAAAATAGTATTCATCTAATTGATTCAACATAGATTGCTGTGAGACAGGCGCGGATCCAGGCCCGACTTTTGGGGGGGGGGAACTTTAGATAGTCAAAAGCCAAAAGGTACTGGTATTTTGGGATATGGTAAATCGAGAAGGCCCCAATCAAAACAATTAGGTGGGGACCAGGCCAATGGACCCCCCCACCAGTTCCCACCTCTGGATCCGCTTCAGTATGATAATGCATATACAGAAGTTGATTAATATGAAACTAATATATAGGCAAGCCTGTTTCTTGATGAATGCAAAAAAAAAGATTTTCATAACATGTTAGACGTCAGATCCATATCGGTGGTTGGTTTTAAATTAAAGCAACAAAATTATTTCGCTTAAGAATACAGTCGACATTCACGCAGAAATGTTTGATGGATGAAATCAATAGTACCTAATATTGTTTTCAAGAGAACATTAATCATCAGTGCAAAACTATTTCATGTTTGCTTCGAATGGTATTCAAAAATGCAGAAGAAAATAAGCGATAGAGAAGGTAATTTCCAATCCAAATAACCATTTATATTATCAGTCGATTGTTGATGGTTCAAAAGTTATTGCCGTTTTATTAGTTTTCTTTACAATCAATTGACATCCTCTGTGAAAAATTGTATGTGGTCTTGATGGGTTTACCTTCATATAAATTTGAGCCGCAGCAACGCTTGGCCGGGCAGTGAATATTTGAATTTACATATATACATATATATATATATATATATATATATATATATATATATATATATATATTTATATATATATATATATATATATATATATATAAATATATATTTATTTACAGGGTGTTCGGCACATGAAGCACCCAAATTTTTTGAGGTATTGTTTTGCTACCTTTTTTTTGGACCCTGGATCCTAAGACTCACGGTTGAGGAGATATAATTTTTTAAAATTTTCTTTTTCAAATTTCCCAAAATTCCGCCTTTAAACCCTTATAAGTTTTTTATTAATATCTGTAACAATTTTTTCAACTGAATATTCTGTACAGAGGATTTCTATTCCACAAAATTTTGTGGAAATGAATCAACTTAAAAATTCAGAGCTTCACTCTCTTTTAAAAACTTCTTTGCTTAATAAACGGTATGCTACATATTGATAAGAAAAAAACATATCTGTTTCAAAGAAAGACGGAAAACTTTCGGACTTTTATTTTTATGATCGTTTATGTGAACAAAAGTTAAACTATTAACAATAATTTAAAATAAAACTGTTCTCTAGTTATAAATTTTCTTCGAACTGTTCTCCCTTGTTCCTAATGCACATCTGTTTTTGCTCGAACAAAATGTGATTTTATTATTGTTTATTTAAACAAAAGATCAACTAATAACAGTAATTTAATACCTACTTGCTGTCTTCCTGTACATTTTGTTGGAATTTTTTTTTATGGTTGAAGCAAAAATATATATTTTCTTCGAACAAAATGTGTAAATTATTATAAGTAGTAGCTTTTGTTCAAATAAATGATCACATTTCGAGCGAACAAAAACGAGAAATTTTTCTGCTTCAACAAGCAGCTACCGTAACGCCTGAAGAAAGAAAGAGGTACCAGACGTAAATTAGGAACAATAAAAAATTATATCTTTTCAACCGTGAGTCTTAGGACCCAGGGTCCAAAGAGAAAAAGTAGCAAATGACCCCAACAATACTACAAAAAATTTTGTTTCTTCATGTGCCGTTCACCCTATATATATATATATATATATATATATATATATATATACATATATATATATACATATATATATATATATATATATATATATATATATATATATATATATATATATATATATATACAGGGTGTTCGGCACATGAAGCAACAAAATTTTTTGCAGTATTGTTGTGGTCATTTGCTACTTTTTCTCTTTGGACCCTGGGTCCTAAGACTCACGATTGAAAAGATATAATTTTTTATTATATCTGCCGAACATCCTGTATATATATATATATATATATATACATAGAGAGAGATAGAGAGAGAGAAGAGAGAGACAAGGAAATCTTCGAAAAATAGATAATTATATATTCATTCGTGGTATCAAATATTCAATCCTCATTTGAGAAATCACAGATATGGAAACAATGGAAGGAACGTAGATAGCAATAGCTGTGAAGAGCGTGGCAAATAGTTAAGCCAATAATATAAATATCAAGCATAAATAACAATACCGAAATCTTACAAATACATCTCTCGGCGAACAACATAAACAAAAACCTAACTGCACACTTTGTATGACCAAAGCTCGAGTTAAAGTAAACATTAAACAATATTATTTAACGTGTACTACTACCTCATGGATTGATGCCGTATTATACATTACAAGTCTGCAAATAATTTATTTCTCACACACAAACACACACACACACACACACACACACACACACACATATATATATATATATATATATATATATATATATATATATATATGTTCAGAAAGATTTCCGCGGTCGGAAGTATTTGAAAAACTTGGTTCTCGGAATGAACCGCGTAAAATATTTAAAAAATATCAAGATTTTTCAAATCTTTTACGCGGTTCATTCCGAGAACCAAGTTTTTCATATATATATATATATATATATATTTATATATATATATATATATATATATATATATATATATATATATATATATATATATATATATATATATATATATATGTATATTAATACACAACATTTCATTTAGTTATTTGTTTACTTTGAAGGTGGTTGAAGGTAAATAATATCTAGTTAGTGACAAATTCTACTTACCACATAAGTTTAAATTTACGTAGGTATTCGCGAACTTGATTCGTCTTCCTGCTAAACGGTTAAAACGCGGTAGAGGAGAATGTTTATGAAACGGGATGTGGTGGGTCACTAGACGGTTGGTCGAATTTAGGAACAGAACTGCCTCTACATACTTCAGATAAAGAATAACGTTTCATTAAAGTAGTGCGTATAGCTATATCACTCCGATTATTGTTTCAGTTAGTTGTTGTTGGGTTGGAAATGATAATATAAATTATTCGTCATTTCTTCAGCTGTAACGGTGGTATTATAATAATATCGGTTCAGTCACCATAGTTCTCGATTCCGTACAACCTTGAAACCACTTCGGATTGTTTATCAAATTACTATTCTGTTTGAAATGTTCTCTTCATGTATGACTAAAAAAATTTACTCGCACCTATAATAACATTAAAATATGTATTTATTCGAATGAAACGTTTTATTACCTACTGGAACCTAGGAAAATTGAAGATATAACTTTATTTGATTTAATTTTTTATTCTCAATGTCAACCTCTTCGTGAAGAATTGATTTAATTCAAGAATATTTTAACACTTGACAACAAGATGAGTATTGCGGCTTTATGGATATCATGATTAGTAATATAGGAAGATAAAGTTATTTTCCTAAAAACTGCGGAAAGTGTAAGTTTTCCGCAAGCTGTTTTGGTTGATCAAACGATGCGCAACGCAAAATGAAATAATCAATTTCTACATAGATTTTTTTTTGTATTCAAATACAACTCGAAGTTTCAGAATAAGGAATATGTTCATGTATTGATTGAATGCTCATTTATTGGGTAGGTGTATGTACATCACTAGATCGTTTTTCTTCAAAATAGAGATTCAATGAGTTAATTCCATTGTACAAATCAACAGTGTCTTTCCTTGAATCGTGTAAGACTGTCAGATATATATTTTCACATTGTTCCATGAGTTCTTATTTGGGATTACTTAATAATGTACTATTGAATAAGCCAAACACGGTGTTCAGACTTTTTAACTCTTCCTTCACATCTGTTTCTTGGGAAAAGTACTGTATGATCTAGAATTCTGAGAAGAAACTATACACTGTCATTTATTTCAGGTTATGATGTATTTTCATTTCATTTATACCAACAATGTGATGGTTTTCTTTTTGCATGATCGGTATATCCTGGTAGGAACTCTGTTTCGTGGTTAGTTTTCGAGCCCCTTATTTTAATTTGGAAGTCCCAGAATGCGTTTCCTATACAAATTTCAGAATACATAAGAAAATCCGTTACCAAAGTAATGCTAGCATAAGAGCTTAGAACCTTAAGATCCTACAAAACACACTTGTACAAACAAAAATGTCTACGGCATAATACTATGAATCATATTTTCTTCAAAAATAATATAATAGGCTTTTTTCGACAAGGAATCACCTCCTAAAAACTTTGGTACTTATTTGGCAACACCCTATATATATATATATATATATATATATAAAACAAGCAAAAAAAATACAAACACTTTGTAGTTATATATATATATATATATATATATATATATATATATATATATATATATATATATATATATATATATATATATATATATATATATATATATATATATATATATATATATATATATATATATATATATATATATATATATATATATATATATATATATATATATATATTTAATCATCAATTCCTTTTAAAATATGTTTTAAACAAATAAAATGTCACTGAAAAGATCATTTATTACCTGATTTCCATTGTTATCTTAATGAAAATTCATTTATCTACTAGTTCTCTAGATTCTTCAGTGAGACAGAAAGCATTTCAATTTAGATTTTTTTGTTTACGAAAAAGAGTATCATGATATTTTCGAATCTTTGTCATCTTTTAATGTAACTATTGATTTGTGTTATTTGAGAAAAAATCTTATAGCGATCAAATCATCAAGTAATAACCTATGCCACCAATTATTTGTTAAGGTACCAGATATATCATTTCTTATGTGAGAATGCTTACAAATATTGTGATTTGTTAAACAATGCATATATCAACATATATAAATGAATTTTACAATAATTAGGATGCACAATTCAATCCGGAATAATCTTACCTAATACCTACCTAATATCTTGAGCGAAATGTATTTGGATAATGGAACTTCATTATGGAGTTATTAGTATCGATAGATTGGGTATTGTGTCTAGAATCTAGATGGATAGAAAGTACGGTTCATTGCCGTCAAGAGACTTCGGTTGTGTCCAGAGTTAGAAATATAAGGTTTGTTCCAACAAATCACAAACAGATTTCCAACAGTTTGCAGATCATTCTCAACGCGCATATCTGTATAATATTGGTTTCCTGATCTATGGTTGGAACACCTGATAATTTACTGGAAGTAGTGAGTCATCCTCCTAACATCATAATCTGCGAATAATCTTATAGTGCTAGTAACGGGTTTTCGTGGGGACTTTTGAAATTAGAATTTTTAAAATATTGTGGGAGGTTATAGCCACAAAAATTAATGAAATTCTAATAATAGGTGGAGTGTGGTTGAATGATTATGTCGATGGACAGAAAAAAACACGAAGGAGCCAAAAAGTTTTTCGAATACCAGGAGGAAATTGATATCAGATTTAAAGGCCTGATGTTCTGTTGGCAACCGATACGATAGAAGATTTAGTGGAAGAAATAGAACCATCTGTAGAAACATAACCTACTCCAACATCTTCAATAATGGCTCAGGCCTCAGGGAAGAGCTTCTCATTAAAAACAAAAAATCCTACCACAAACAGAAATGTTACAATAGAGCAAACACGAAGAGATAGAAAAGAATACAATAGAGATAGAATAGTACTCAAAAAAGAAAGTTGGAGGTGGACAAACAAAAACTTATCTTAATGAAGGAAAGAAATGAACTTCTGAGAAAAAGAAATGATCTTTTAAAAAAATAGAACCTGCTCTACTTGTTCGAAAGACTTTATGCAACGTTTCATTGAGCAAATTTCAGATTTTTTCTCTTATATTCATGTTAATTTTTTTCTACTTTAATTTAAGGATTCTTTTTTTAACTTATGTGCTAGTGCAATTAATATTTTAGTGCAATGTGAAATAATAGCTCTACGCATGCGCCAGATGAACGGTTAGAAGATAATCGCAACCGTTCTGATAGTTTTTAAGCAGTTTGCAACCTTGAATGGAACGCAAAACTGACCGTTTCCTAATCGTTTGTGATTCTGGTTGCAACGCATTCAAGTTACTGCGCAGACTCCTGGCTGTAAGAAACTGTTTCTGATGCCGGTTGGAACGAACCTATAGATTTATGAGTACCATTTAGGAAAATACTGTGAAAATTTGTCGAGACACAACCCAGAGACTTAAATATGGTCTATGTTGGTTCCTCAAATGTAGCCCTACAATCCAGTTGTGAGTTTTATGCGCATCTAAACTGACACTCTTTGTCAAACGGATAGTTGATAATTGATCATTTTGATCGAATTCCTCTCATGCTTAAAACGATTTTGGAGGGAATAAGACAGATTGTGGCCGAGAGGTATGATACGAGAGATGAGTCAGCTCGTAAAGAATGTTGAGAAGAATGCAGCATGCAGCTACAAGAATAGGTGTGCAATGATGTCAAGGGGTGTCTAGCTTGAACCATAGTCTCACGGGTGTCTGAACTCAATCAAGAATTACTGATCTATACGAATCAACAACAAAAAATTATATGTCATGAAAAAGTTTTCTCTTCTAAACAAGAGAACGTTCGATCGAGATTATCAAAAACCTGTGATTTTTATTTTGTGATACGATACAAATATATTTATATATTGTTTTTAAACATTTTGACTATCAAACTTACTTACAAAAAAGTGGAAAATAATTCAAAAGAGCACCGTATTAGTTTTTCTTTTATATTCTTAACTGCTTTATCTCAATAAACCCCAAATATAATCTACCATCATATTTTCATTCTATTGGTTGTTCAAATTTCATAATATCTTGATGAAAATGTTCTTCTACCTTTTAGTGGTTTTCCGCTTTGTTGTTTGCTAAAAATCAGGAGACTACTGCTTTGAAACCGTTCCAAGGTGCTTTTTGAACCCTATTATGCAAGTTTATAAATTTTTCATCGGCAAAAATCTGTCTAAATTGGTGACGAACAAAATCTCCAGCTTTAACCTACACACATATATATATATATATATATATATATATATATATATATATATATATATATATATATATATATATATAATCTTTTGATAATTATTAGCAATAACAGGCTTGTTGAATCTCAAAAAACTCGATTTTATTAAAAAGTTGACGTTTCGCCACGACATTCGTGGCTTTATCAAAACTTTTGAAAAAATTGAAATTTCTTTGAAATTTATTGATTTGAAAAAATTTGAATAGAAAAAGACTACTATGTCTCACTAAAATTTTTTTCGGCTGTGGCCGTTCTTTGTTATTTATTACGTGCTATTCAGTCCAATATTAACATTCAAATCTGTTATTATTAGATGGTAAGGGAAACCACAGAAACCTTTACCCACGTAATGTTCGAAATAGGTTCAAATTATTTTGATTTTGAAAAGTCAAAGAATAGGGTACTATTTATCTTGTTTTCAAAAATTTCTCATTGCGGCTGTGGCCGTCTTCAGTTATTAATTACGTGCTATTTAGTCCAATATCAACAGACAGGTCTGTTGATATTAGATGGGAAGGGAACCACAGAAACCTTCACCCACGTAATGTACAAAATAGGTTTAAAATATTTGATTGTTGTCTTTAAAAAGACATTACTTGTAATTTTGGAGATCACATGTTCTAAACTATACTTTCTTTTTAGAAAAATTGAAAATTCTAGATGTTTAGATTTTGTCTAAGAAGATGAGTTGTTATGGTTAGAGTTTGTTTGTTTTGATTTATGTTGTTTCTTCGAAAAATTAAAGAATTAAATCTGCGTATATTGAACTCAAATGTTTGATATCTGTTCTATCATTCACGACTTTATTTAAATTTTTTTGAATATGTAACATTTCTAAAATTTCTCTGCGTTTTTGATCTTTTTCTATTTCTAAAATTTTCGTGCTATTAAAGTTGAAAGTATGATTCTCATTGTTTTTGTGTTTTATTAGTGCTGTGGTTTGTGTTCTGGTATATTTGTGTGCTTTTAGTCTTTCTTCTGAATTTTGAAAAGTTTGTCCTATATATGATTTATTACAATTATTACATATACTATAAACAACATGAGATATATATATATATATATATATATATATAAAACTATCACAAAAGCAAACATTCAATGGATAAAAGGTATTTTTTTTTCCTTTTGGTGCATAATCAACCAGAAAATCATAAAATAAACATTGGGACAAAAAAATAAATTTTTTTGTCGAGTTATGTTATTAGAGTAGGTATCATGAAACGTCTCCCAAAAGTCAGAAACCACTGGTTTAGTATGTTGCAAAATATAATAAACTAGTTCTGCTGAATAATTTGTCATATCGCGTTGATAACGTCAATGATAAGTTCTGTTGAATGTCCTGTTATTTGGAAAAATGATAATATTTAACTTTTGTATTAAGTACTAAGGTGACTCTTATCGGTTTTGTAAAATGAGATGGTCAACTCAGCAAAACCAGAAAAACAACAGAACCAACTGATAAAGTACCAGTTTTTATTTACGGTATTCAGATGTGGAAGAATGGCTTATATTATTAATTTATTCATAATAGTTCTCTAGATATGAAACAGAATACTGCTTTTAGTTGATGAACATTGATTCCAAAAATAATATTCATGGATTGTAGGTATAATTTTGAGCGATTTTACAAACTCACTTAATTAGAAATACGAGTAACAAGAATCAATAATGGTACACTAACGTTCGAAAAATAATTTTCTTTGAAATAGGTGTTTTGGCAATATCAGCTAGGGTCAATTTTAGTCAGGCGCGGATTCAGGCCCGACTTTTGTGGTGGGGGGGACTATTATTAGATTATTAGATATTCAAAAGCCAAAAGCGACTGGTATTTTGGGCAATGGTAAATCGAGTAGTTCCCAATCAAAACAATTAGGTGGGGCCCGGGTAGTGTCCCGTCCATCGACCGAGGGAGTATGGGATTATCTCCTAGATAACGTTTTTCGAATTTTTTATCTGGGTTTGTTTTCGAGGCAGAAGTAAACTATCAAAATTTGGATGAATTTTTCTAACCGCCGTATTTCTAAGTATTTGTTTCTTGTTTTTCGTGGCTTTTTAAAATTTGCTCAAGTTCACAGCTTCTGCAGATTGAGTTAGAAGATTGAAATTTGGTACCGTAAAACCTGCCAACTTTGCCCACTGTAGGCGTTATAAAAACATGGATAATTTTAAATTTGGCAACGTTGTGAAACAACACCGCTTGGCCGTTATGCCGAGCGAGGTTCTTGTTTTCCGTTATTATCGTCCAAAACGCTTGGTAGGTGGGTTGATGTGAATAAACAGGTAAGGAAATTTTGATTGAATTTTAGTATTTTTAGGGTGAAAAGCTAAGCATCAGTGCTCAATGTCTACTAAGTTTATGATAATGAAATTAAGATTTCGGGAAGGCTGATATGTGATTCTCACAATGCAGTAATTATTGTTTTAAGGTTACACTGCCCAAGGTATTATATTAGTAAACAAAAGTATATGGGCAATGTTGCCAGACATTTTAGGTCAAAAAATTGTTTGTATTCCTTATATAATTTGCATGGTTTAATGCAAATCATGACTTTATGGTGCAGTACTAAATCCTGGGACATATATAGTGGTGCAATTTCCTACAAAAAACTCTATAAGGCACTTTATAGGAACAATTTTGGAAGTCTCTCAGATTGATGACAATTTTACTGTGAAATTCCTTAGGAAGGCTGGAAAAGGTTCCAAATTTCCAGATATTAATGGAATTTCAGACGTGACATTTCTAAATATTGTAGAACGCCTAGGAGCCCCTACTGAAAGCAGGAGAGGCTACTATTTTTTAACGAAAACTTCCAACCATATAATTTATTTTGATTTTTGTTGATATTCCTTTTTTAACTTTAAGGATTTGTATTATTTTGAAGACTGAAATATAATATCTTATTGTATCTACTTATATGATTATATTAATTACCTGATAGATTACTAAGAAAAAAAACCTTATTTTTTTATAAAATAATATTTAGTTTGAAGAAGTTATGTTTTTGTTGCCATTTTGACGACAAAATGAATGATTTTGATATAAATAAAAATACTTTCTAACATATTGTTTTTTTTAAAATATAATTTCAACATCTGCTTCATGCCAAACCTTTTTATGAACTTAATTGGTGGGCAAAGTTTGATTAACGTTTGCCAAATTGTCCCCAAAAGGGAATTCTCACAGCCGGGTAAAGTAATAAGATTGACAGGTAACTTTGCCCACCCTTAATTAATATTTTTTCCTATTACATGGAAAATGCTATAAATAAAGTGATGATTAAGAATCATTTCCATCATTTAGATTGTTCTCCATATTCATGTAGAATGTGTTTTAGCATTTCATTAAAAAAGATATATTGAAAAATTCTGATTTTGCTGGGCAAAGTTGGCATGTTTTACGGTACGTAATATTGAAAAACGTTCATTAGTGGGTTTCAACTATTTTCCTCAGCCGCGCTGCACTTCGCGCATACTTTCCATTCGAATCAATGCACGATGCACTTCGTGAATGGTTAATTTTTTTTGATTGAAATAAATAATTTTCCAATTTTTACTACTGTTTTCTACTGAAGCGTAGTTCCTCAGTAGGCGAAGCAATTCGCGAAATGTTTTTTCAGTAAATTAAATTATTTTTTGGTTTTTATTTAATTTCCATATTAAAGCGTGGTTTTTCGAACCATAATTTCGCATCTCAACGATATGCACTTCGCTCGAAAAATACGACCTTAGTGACCAAGCTCTGCTGATCACGCGTTTTTTTTTTAATTTCATGAAACATGAGTTGTTATCAAATGAAATTCATTTATTTCGAAAGAAGACACATAAATCCTAATAAAATTTAATCATAAAGATTGAAGAATAATAACAAGTGAGAAAGTTAACAAAAAAATACCCTATGAATATTATCGCTCATAGCTTACTATGCTGAAGATGTAACTGTTTTCACGTTCTATTATTTAAATAATATCGGAATCCGATTATTATCAATAACAGGATGCTCGGTAGGAAAATTGATTTTTATTTCAAATGAATCGACTTTCCGTCAATAAATAAGTATGTCAAACAGTCAGGAAACATCAAATAACTAGTAATTTTTGATTTTTCTGCAAATTCACTCACAATATACTTTTTCGATAGTATGGCTCAATTTCTGGTTAATAAGTAAATATTATTGATCAATTGCTTTCCCGAACCATAGTAGATGTGATGATAATAGAAATATTCAAAACAGTAAAGCATTCTAACAAAATATTGAACGGTCAATTCAGATTATGATCTTCACGATATCAACATTATATATAACAAATAATCTATGACTTTTGGCATATAAGGTTTTGCACGAAAACAAGGTTTGACAACCAGTTTTTAAAATTACTTAAAAAAAAATAGCGTTTAGGGGTCAAGGGTTTGATTGTGGATCTTGTGAGCTTCAAAATTGTCGACTGGCCGAATTGTTAGGTTAGTTTCCGGAGAAAGGGGCTTTTCCTTTGTCATAGATAAGTCATTAGGAATGCCAGGTGAAAGATTTCTAGGACTTGGCGAACTTCTCAAACTTGATGGGCTATGGTTTCCATCTCTTGGTGAACAGGAAAAATGTGTAGGAAATCCTGGCTGAATTAGTGATGAAAACCCACTCTCGATTGTTTTTTCTGGATGATGTAAACTTCCTGACGTAGGCGGTGGTCCATTCGGTCTTCCTGTTAGAATAGTTCATACTTATTGATTACAAAACGAACCATAATTTAAAATAATATTTGGTATCATACTTGCTAGAGAAAATAAACAAATTACCACTTAAAAGGAGGGGAGATGTGGATATTCCAAGACATCTCATTCTCCATGCATCTTGTAGAAGTTGTAATCTGGCTTGTTTTCGCCATTTCGCTCGACGGTTTTGAAACCATACCTGTAAGAAAATTTGTTGCATTTTTAGGAAGAAGAAACTGTGAACATCATTATACAAAGATTCTACTTATTATTTCAGTTGTTTTATATATATATATATATATATATATATATATATATATATATATATATATATATATATATATATATATATTTCTCATATAAGGACAGTTTATTTTTTTTTCACGAAAGTTACTTATACTGATTTACAAGTCTCTAGCCGAATCACTCAGTTGATATGACATATTTTTATGGGGGGTATGTACAGGAACTCATTGAAGAAACTAATTATTACTCAAAATTTTATACTAAAAATCAAATATAGATGTGGAGATAACGACCAATGTAGTATAGATGAAGAGTTTCAAAGGTTGTTGGTCGGGATGATCATTAAAAAAAAAGCCAACTAATGATGAACTGAGTTCCTGTTCATATTTTGATCATTTATTGTGTGTTTTTTTTTCTTTCACTATCCATGAATGTCTGTAAAGTCATAAGTCAATTTACACTGTCCGTAGTTATATGAATTTTCCATTTGTGTTTTTTAAATTACTATATTTTATATAGTATTGCCATTTTTATGTTCATTTCAGAGCCCTGAGAAAGTTTATAAAAATAAACGAAACGTCGGCAAATCATTGAATTGGTTTTTTAAAATAATCATCCCGACCAACAACCTTTGAAACATTTCAACTAAAAATTATATTTAAGAAACAAAGGAAATATCACACCAGTCTACTTTATACTGAGGATGTGTGCAATATCCGGACACTATACTTTCATAGTTTATATGTAAATGCCTTCAAAAACAAACTTTTCCGGAATTGTAGTCCTTTGATATATCAAACCCGTGGGTTCCTGTCGACCCAAAGATTCAAGAAGGGAATTTGCCATCGGTTTTTCATTCACACCTTGCCGAAATCATGCAATCTCTTACCAATAAAGATTAGGCTTATGACTAGACTAAAAATTTTTTCTGTTGAAACAAAAAAATTTATTTTTCGAAATTACACAGATTTTATAAAAAATTTAGAATAAAATAAAGATGATAAATCGCTGACATTTTTTTCTCAAACATGTCTGAAAAGTGTCCACAGCACTGTAATGTGTTTTTGGAATTGCACAACACAAGTGTTCAGTCACTTAGGTGCATGAACTTAAACATTTTCATTACTTTATTGTTCCTGACCGTATATTTCAATTTGCCTGAATTTGTGTTGTAATTGCCTGAATTTGTGTTGGTAGTAATAATAATAATTGTTTAAGTTGTGTGTGAGAATAAATAACTAAATAAATAAAATAAAAATATAATTAGTTTGTAATGTTCGCTGAGGGCAACCTCTATCGGTATCGCTCTGAAAATTTGGTAACTTGGATGAATGACCACAATCTGTCGACTAGAAACATTTCCGTCGTTGCCGCTTATACCGAAAAGTAGCAACACTTTGATATTGCAAATGAGCCACCCTATGTATCATTATTCTTTTGCTGAAAAAATATTTTCTAAATACTTTTGTATGATACCTATCTTCAGCGGTTATCGAAAAATCAATGAAATTACTTATATTCTGGTCTAAATATAGATGTGATAAAATTATATCCAGAGCAAGCAGAAAGTTCAATGAAATATCTGATTTACAACTAATGAACAAGAAGAAGTTCAAACGATTTCAAAATAATATGTCCAAACTAAGAGTGAAACCATATTTACCGAAGCCTGTTACTTCATATGAAGACAACATTATGAATGTTTTCGCCTATTTTCACGCTCAATCTCAAGCTTTCATCACAAGTGCAGCGTGCAGCAACAGATTGAGTTTTAACTTATGCTTCGGTTCAAAGAATCATTCATAATTATTGCATGCACCCATACAAGTTTATCGAAGTTCAAGCTTTGAGTTCAGAAGATGTTCAAAGCAGGATACAATTTTGTGAAACCATTCTGATCTGCTTCCAAAAAAATCCTAACTTTTAAGCAATATAATTTGAACAAACCTAGGGAAGTCATTTACAATAGAAAAATACTCGTGAGCAGCAGAGCTCCATCAATGAAGTCGTATTTTTCGCGCGAAATGCATCGCGTCGAGATGGAATTCTAACGAATTGAATTATATTTTGAAAAATCAAGCCTAAATAGCAAATCAAATTGATAAATAGAAAATAGTTTATTTTATAAAATAAAAAAATTGGCTCTTGGTTGAGACTACCCAAAGGCACTCCTCAACATTAATTCAATCTATGTACCGAGTTTGAACACTCTAACTCAATTTGCAAAAGCTGTTGAGTTTGACAAAATTTCAAAAACCACGATAAAACAAGAATTATCTACGTAAAAATAGCGGCGGATGGAAAAAAACCAAAGTTCACTTGGTGCGATGCGAACCGCTGGAGATGTAAATATGTACCAGGAAGGATATTTATATGAAAATTAAAAATATCTACGTAAAAATTTTAATACTTTTGTTCTGCAACGAAAACAATATATATACAGGGCCGTAGCCAGCACTGCTTTCTAGAGGGGACTAGACAAATTCTTGATGGGGATTGTTTTTTACATAGTACTAAAATAAATATACGTGAAAAAAAGACAGGAGTATACAGCTTTTTCTGTCTTTTTACCTAGAAAAAAATAAACTGGAAAACGTATATTCATTAAAAAACATTTTGGAAAAATTGAAAAAATTATTCTAATGAAAAATAATAGATGAAAAATCTCTCATAGAAAATTCTGAATGAATAAAACAAATAGCTTATAAATAGATAACCAAGTTAATATTCTCTATCTTGCTTCGTCACTTAATTGCGCTTGATCGTTTTAAGTTGTGTTTCTATTTCCACGTAAAATATTATATTTTGAGTTTGAAAATGAACTAACGGCTAATAATATTTTATCTGAAGAGGTTGAAGAAATTAAAGGAAAATGTGTGGATTTTATTGAAGTACTTTTACTTGAATTTATCAAACGCATGCCCTCGAATTTAAATGTTTTTCGGCAGATAAGAAGTTTTAGTCCTGCTATAATTTCAAATCCAGTCCAAAGACAAAAAATTGAGCTGCCACTTACTTTCGTAACTCCCAATAGAATATCTGACATAGAGATACAATATAGAAACTTGTTAAAATTTATTGGAAAGAGATGTTTATTTTGTAATCGTATGAACTTCTTATTCATTGGTTGTAAATCAGATATTTCATTGAACTTTCTGCATGTTCTAGCTATAATTTCATCTGATCTATATTCATACCAAAATACAAGCAATTTCATTAATTTCTCGATAATTAATGAAATGATGTTGTAATTATCGAAACTGTTTCTTATTTATTGGTTTTTGATCAGGGTACATTCAATTAAACTTTTTACACGATCTTGCTATAATTTTGTCACATTGTTCTTGAATAATGAATATTTCATCCGAAAAATTACTTCCTTCTATCTCAATTATTTTTGAGTTACACTTGTTAATTAACGTGCAAACGTTTTATTATCAACTATCAAATTGTCAAAATGATATGTTTTATGGCTAGCTAAAACAAACACACCAAAATAATCTGGATTTTAAAAAAAACTTACTTTTGTTTTGGAAACCTTACTATTTAGGTTGTACGATTTAAATCGTCCTTCGGTATATTGAATGATATATATATATATATATATATATATATATATATATATATGTATATATATATATATGTATATATATATAAATATATATATATATATATATATATATATATATATATATATATATATATATATATCTATATATATATATATATATAAATAGATATATATATATATATATATATATATAGGATATTCCGCGTGAAGAAAATGCACTTAACGTCATTTGGTTACAATGATTAAAATCACGATTTTTGAAAAATCCTGTACTGTACGCACAAAAAACTCCTTCTCACAAAAATAACACTTAGGATATAAGCAAACTATTTCAAAAATTTCATTGTTCTTTAAATCTGACTAACGCAGTGATCTAAATTTCATTGGAGCTATATTTTCAACAAAAATAATAAATTTAATTAATTCCTCGAATAAGAATAGGAAAGGAAAGTATCCTACAAAAATATTCAGAAAACAGTTGTGCAGCGAAAGAAGTTATGAAATGCAGGGCGTTCCATTTGTTGCTACTTTTTAGCAGCAACGCCAAAAATATTTTTAGTCGATGAGGCGGAGCCAAATTTTCAGAGAGATACTGTGGATAGTTTTCCGTAAACGTTCTAAGGTGCCATTGACCGAGAATCACCCTGTATATATGTAGATGTATATACATATTCATATGAAATTAATAAAACGGCTTATGTTCGAAACAAAATTAAGTAATCAAAATGAAAAGATTACCTATTGAAAAAAGGTTTATGAAGTTGATGAAAATTGAGATATTTTAGAATTAATATCTATCTGTTATATTAATCAAATCATATCATAAAGTGATTATTTTCTAGTAATTTTCCCAATTTTCCAAAGGAAATTTGATACAAATTTTTATTTTAGAATCATAAAAAAATTACCTATATTCAATTCTGAGTGGGTTATTTTGAGTTTAGATAGACATTTCATAGAAAAATATCTACTGGTATATATGATAACTAGAAAGCAATTCAGGGAAATATCAAAATTAATTTTTACCTGTACTCTAGCTTCTGATAGACTAATTCTTAATGCAACTTCTTCCCTCAAAAAAACGTCAGGATAGTGGGTTTTCTGAAAGAGGGTTTCCAATTCTTGCAGTTGTTGAGGGCTGAACGTGGTTCTGTTCCTGCGCTGTCTCCTTCTACCGAACATGTATTCAGTGAGAAGGTCACCTGGTAGTGGAGAGAGATATGACCCTGCCATTACATCTAGTAGATCTCACTAAAATATATCATAGGAAAAATTCATTATAGTATTGATTTAAAAAATTATAACACTTATATCGATTGTATGTAATGGAATCTATTGATGCATTTATTATGAACTAATGAAATTATTCAGGATTGTATTCATTTCTCAACATACCGTAGAACGGGACTATTCTAGACTTTTTTTTCATTATTTTTAATATAGCAGAAAGAGTAATTGAAAATAATCTATTTTGAAATGCTTTTTGGATAGGTTTATATACGACCTAATATTATTCTATGATAAATAGGTCCCCATTCTTACAGGGGGCTGAAAAAAATAGGCCCGTCTAAAATAGCCTCGTGGGTCGGGGATATTTTAGAATCGGTAAGAATAACGCATAAATTATAGTTACCTCGTATATGGGGCTAAATTGGAAAACATACATTTTCAAATTAAGAATAATAAAAGGTATTTAGCATTGATAATTTAAAGAATGGGGTGATTTTCGAAGACCGGTTATATTTGGAATGATTATAAAAACGTCATCCAGAATAGCCCCGATCTTCAAAAAGGTCCATAAAAATTTTTAGGGTAGCATGATGTTTATAACTTTTTTGCACAATGATACTAACATCAATACCAATTTTTATATGAAACTTAACAGCTACAACTCCCACCCACGACGCACTAGTACTGAAAGATTGACATGCTCAAATATTGGTTGATTTTCTACCTCACACACCAAGCTAGTTAGTTGAGTACGTTAGGTACGCTGGCTAGTATTTGGGAGGTCTCGGGTTCAAACCCCGGGGCCGACTGGTCTGCCATGAGTTTTTTTCAGAGGTTTTCTCATGGTAATGTAAGTCACTGCTTGCAAACTTATAAGGCGAATGCTGGGCCAGTATTAATCCTCTGAACCCTACCCACAGTTCCTATGTTCCATAAATATCCCGTCTCACCTATCCTTAATGCATTTGTACATACAAGTGTATCTTCTGATCTGGCTGAAGGAGTTAATCCCAAACTCAAGCTACCCGCCTCCCTGACACATACTTCAGGGAGGAATGAAACACGTGTGTTTCCTTTTTTTTTTTTCCTACCTCACACTCATACTGAAATCATTTTAAGTCTGAATTAGTTAGGTTATGTACTATACTATTACAGTGTAGTTTACGCGGGATTGTATTGTACCTAAACAGGATTGCCAGATGTAGTTACAGGTTATGAATTCTAAAATATCCCCGCATTTCCAATTTAGCCCCGTTCTACAGTATTTAAAGTAATATTGTCCTTCATTTTTCTGATATAAAGAACAATTGACAGTGGAAATGATGTGGAGAAATATTGGAAACTGATTATTCATAGTAAACGAGAACTTTATTTTCTTAATGATATATTTCTGATATATCCATGTGAAAACCTACAAAAAATTATATCGTTAGAATAACCTACATATGAGAGTTAACCGAAAGGGTGTTTTGATTAGTAACTGTTATGATAAATATTGATGAGTAAATAATTTGAAGATCTAAACAAGCAGAATGTTTTACGTGAAATTTAGAGCGAGAGAACGGCAAAATTGCATTTAATCGAAAATAAATTTCAAAAACACATATACTTGAAATGTGTACTATATCAGTTGTGCTCTTAGTAAATATTATTCTTCTATATTTGATATTTTTATTATTTTCTTCGCGTTATTTGCTTACTATTACATAGTATGATTTTACATAAAGGGGAACTAAAGCATACATACTAAAATGGAGTAATTACTTAATGTAATTTACCTATTTGAACAGCATGAAAATGATGCGAATGAAGAAAGGTAGTACAATTTGAAGAGGAAATCTTTTTGTAACTAATACCTATAAATAGAAGAATCCATAACTAAAACGATGTTACTTAATTATATGAGAGCACTTACATTTTTTGGGGTATTTTTGAGGAGGAGTGGGTCATTTGCTACTTTTTATCAATAGACTCTGGGTTCTAAGACTCACGGTTAAGGAGATATGATTTTTGAAAATTTTTTTCTCAAATTTCCCAAATTTCCGCCTTTAAACTCTCATAAGTTTTTTATGAATACCTGTAAAAACCCAATTTATTCAACTGCATATTAAGTAATGTGTGTTTGTTCAAATAGTTAATAGTTTTCATTACAACTGTATGTACCAATAGCGCATACGAGGATTTTTATTCCACAAAATTAGTAATTTTGTGAAAATTTATCAACTTCAAAATGCAATGTTGAAAAAAGTAACAACAATTGATAGCTTTGCTCTCCTTTGAAAACTTCTCTACTTTTACTCTCTATTTTTCAACGGTATGCTACACATTGATAAGGAAAAAACATTTCTGCTTCAAATTGCGGATATTCCTTCAGAAACGGAAAACCTTCGAACTTCGAGAAAAACAATTTTATTTTTATGATCGTTTTTTCGAACAAAAGTTTAACTACTAACAATAATTTAATATATCACTGTTCTCTAGTTATAAATTATATTCGAACTGTTCGCCCTTGTTCCTAATGCACGTCCGGCACCTCTTTCTTACTTCAGCCGTTACGGTAGCTAGGAAGCAGAAATATTTCTCTTTTTTCTCGAACAGAATGTGATTATAATATTGTTTATTTAAACAAAAAATAAACCACTAACAATAATTTAATACATACCTGCGCTCGTGTTGCACATTTTGTTGGTAAAAATGTTTTCCTTGCATCAGAAAATTTTTTTTTTTGAACAAAATGTGTACGAAGAGGGCAGACAGATATTGAATTATTATAAGTTCAAACATTTGTTGAAATAAACCATCATAAAATCACATTTTGATCGAACAAAAAAGAGTGTATTTCTGCTTCAACAAATAAGTAGCTACCGTAACGACCGAATTAAGAAAGAGGTGCCAGACCTGTATTAGGAATAAAGGAGAACAGATCGAACGAAATTTCTAACTAGGGAATAGTTATATATTAAATTATTGTTAGTAATTTAACTTTTGTTTAAATAAACGATCATAAAAATAAAATTATTATCCTCGCACAAGTCCGAACGATTCTGAAGGAATATCCGCAATTTGAAACAGATATGTTTTTTTCTTATCAATATGTAGCATACCGTTGAAAAGTTTACTAAGTAAAGAAGTTTTTAAAGGAGAGTGAAACTCTCAATTTTTGTCACTTTTTTCAACATTGAATTTTTAAGTTGATTCATTTTCACAAAATCACCAATTTTGTGGAATAGAAATCCTCGTATTTGGTGCCTTCAGTTGTAACAAAAACTATTAATTATTTGAACAAGCACACATTATAGAATATTTAGTTGGGCTTTCACAGGTAATAATGAAAAGCTTATGAGGGTTTTAACGCGATATTTTGGGAAATTCGAGAAAAAATCGAAAAAATTATATCTCCTTAACCGTGAGTTTCAGTACCCAGGGTCCAAAAAGAAAATGTAGCTAATGAACCCAACAATACCCCAAAAAAATTTAATGCTTTATGGGCTCTTCTGTGTATATATATCTATATGCATATATTTATTCATATATATATATATATATATATATATATATATATATATATAAATATATATATATATATATATATATATATATATATATATATATATATATATATATATATATATATATATATATATATATATATAGGGTATTCTGTGAATAATGAATAACCTGGTATGTATTTCAGTGGGCACTAAACTAGTCTGGGAAACATGCAATTTTAGAGAAAAGTACAAATTTTGGTACTCATGTTCACATGGGAGAATTATCGATGAACTTTTTTTTTAATATCTTTGAATGCATTTCTTCCACCAGACTTTTTCTGAAAAATTAAACAGCTCCAAGTCATGAATTGGATTGGTCATTGGAATGATCTAACATTAAGGGATATATAAACTATTTCGAAAATATGCTTACTTTATGCAGTTTCTATAATAGTTTTAAACCTGAAATTTCTATTTGAAAATGATTAAGTTATTTCTAGATACTAAATAATCAATACCACATCTCTGATTATAACAAAATAGTTGAAAATAAAACAGAAATTTATATAAATCTGTGCATTTTGTGTCTATTGGGTTGTAATAAATAACTAAAATGACGATTTAATTTTAAAAAATACAAATTTTTTATATTACGGTAGGTGTATATTTACCTCTACTCGAATACACCTTCTGGACAAAGATTATTTTGTCTGCGTTATTCAATCTTTCGAGCCTTTTCCTGAAACCGCCGATGCACACTTTCGTTAAGAAAGCCCCAATGAAAAAAAAAAGTATATGTGGCCACCAGGAAGATCTTTTATCATAAGGCATTTATTAAAGTAAGGAATTAAACAATTTAAACAACTACTATAATTAAATTAATCATAAATTAAAAAATGAGAAAACATTGAATAATAGCAAACCGAACTAAAAAGTAGCAAATAATTAATTCGTCTCTCAAAAAACGTAAACTATATTTTTAACACAATTTTAATGAATAGCCTGAATGAAATATTGTAAACATTTGATATCATCAAGCACCCTAAGATTATTTTCTATTTTCAAACGTTATTAAAACTTGTATTTTTAGTTTTTCAAACTATAATTCATTTTCAACTTTTTTTCTCGAAACGGAATCAAAAGTAATAGTAATCAGGAAACTCGATTTTAAGCATATCATATGTGTGACATTTTATCTTGATCATCTGAACAGAACATCAGGAAAAAGTAATGAAATTATTGTGTTGTCATCGGTCCTTATTTTGTGCAAATTTTTGAAAGACGTCACAAAGTCGTTAAAAATGACGTTGAAAGCTTATGTCAGTATTTAGATGAAGAGTATTTGATATAAATTTCTTTAAAACTATATTGTTTATTCAATTATGTATTACAACTCAACAGATAAACACTCCGCACATTTAGATGAATATCTATTTTATTCTCAACTCTTTTGTTTTAGTCTTGCTCTTCATGCATAACTGACAATAACTTAATAACTTTCAAATAGCAATAGCAGGTGTAAAACTATTTTGAAAACAACATCAAAGTCAGTCTGTTTAAAAAAAAATTATACTACTATATATATATATATATATATATATATATATATATATATACAGGGTGTCCTAATTGCCATGGGCCACTATTACTATCTCGGTAATTATAAGAACTACAAGGTTGGTCAAATTAGACAAAATGTGCAGGTTTCGAAGGACATTCAAAGTCTAGTTTCATATATGAAAAATAAAAATTCTATCTCGAGCTACGGGGGTTTTTTGAAAAATTGCTCAAAATTATTTGTTCGAATATCTCAAAAAGTATAATTTTTACAAAAAATTAGTGAAAAGGAAAATTTATGCATTTTAGACGTTCTTCAATTTGGCATTTTTTAAGGAAATTTGGTTTTTCTAGTTTTCGAGATATTACCATCAAGTTCTTTTTTTTGAATACGGACCTGTATTTTTTTTCTTCTGATTTTAACGATATATCACATGTTCATATTTGTTTGCGTTTTAATAATGAAAAGCCAAAATTTAAGTTGTATTGAGTTTAAAAAAAAATGAGAACATCACAGGTGGCTTAGACTACCAATAAAACAATTGCCTATTTTAATAACATAAACAGACTGTTGCAGAGTGCAATGAGAGAAACTGTTTATTAAGTTTTTAAACATTCAAACTTTTTACCATTTAATTAAATACAAGTTATGTAATAAACCTTAAACCTTTATTTTTTAAAATGACTTTTGCCAAAATTCAAATTGGATGATAGATACCTAATGTATTTGATTCATCTTTCCCATTCTCTGCCGTTACAGTTGTTCCTCATTCTGAACGATCATTAAATGATCCGTATAGTAGCAAATTTCGCTCTAGCCTTGTAAAAATTATTCTATTCGGTAAGCGCCTTTCGGGGTACGAATTTTGATACATTTGAAGGGCTCTTTCAGAACTTCGAAATGCTTTTGCACAACAAAAAAAATTAATTTAATTTTTCACCATTGAAAAACGTTACCATGTTGGATTAAACTCACTTTGACACGACATGTATTACGGATCATAGGCTTTTATAAGCAATTGTTTCTCTTTGCTCTATGATTAAACCTATGATAAAATGAAAAAAGTGCCAAAAAACTTAAATACTAGTTTTTTACCATTTATATACAAATGAATATGGACATGTGATACATCGTTGAAATCAGAAAAAAAGTATTTTTGAAATTTGGAATTACAAATGCAGGTCCGTATTTAAAAAAAAGTTGAATGTCATATCTTGAAAACTAGACGAACCAAATTTCTATGAAAAATACCAGCTTGAAGAACGTTTGAAAGGCAAAAATTTTTTTCTCACCAATTTTTTGTAAAAATTATACTTTTTGAGATATTCGATTATATAGTTTTGAGCAATTTTTCGAAAAACCCCCGTAGAAATTTTTTTTTTTAAATCTGAAATCGGATTGTCAATTTCTTTCAAAAACTGCACATTTTATCTTATTTGACCAACCTTGTAGATATTATAGTTACCGAGATAGCAATAGTGGTTCATGGCAATTAGGACAACCTGTATATACACTTGTCTTTTCTAAGGAAATAACAGGCCATTTGAGTTAGAAAAGAGACTTTATCAAACAGTTAACGACGAAATCAGTGGCTTTGTCCAAACTTTTGCAGGATTGAAACGTAAAAACTAAATAACTATACTTCATTAAATTTTTTTCGGTTGTGGCCGTCTTCGGTTACAAAGTTAGTAGTATTCAGTCAAATACCACAGTTAGTTATGCAAATATTAGATGATGAGGGGAGCCACAGAAACCCTTACGCACAAATGAACGAAATGGAATTTTGAAATTTAAAAAAAAACCTCCTCTATTTCATTGAGTTTGTTGCAGCTGTGGTCGTCGTTAGTTACTAATTACGTGCTATTCAATCTAATATCAGTAGTCAGGTTTGCTAACATTAGATGGTAAAGATTAAAGAACTACTTACCCACGTACAAAATGAATGTTGAATAAAGTCAGTTTTCTGACTTTATATATAATATAAATATATATAATATATATATATATATATATATATATATATATATATATATATATATATATATATATATATATATATATATATATATATATATATATATATATATTTATATATATATATATATATATATATATATATATATATATATATATATATATATATATATATATATATATTCATTCGAATAGGAATTATAATTAAAATAAAATAAATTGAGGATTATATTTCGAATTGCATATTTAGTATCTGTAATGATACTTCTAATCATAAAAATTTATCAGGTACGTACCAATATTAGATATTTACTTGACTTTATACAAAATATTCATAAAATCACGTCACTGGCTAGTTATTCATGAAGAAGCAGATAACAAAATTACACTGTCAAAATTAAACTGAGTTTGTGTATTTTATGTCGTTATAGTAATGAAGGGTTGCTCCACCCTAACGGTTCCCTATTGGTTGGCGATGTTGTCTGAAAGAGATCGTAACTCGGCGCAATAGGGGTGCTCTAATGAAATAATAATTTTATTGGTTGATCACCTGCTTGCAGTTTTTGCCGAATTATCTAGCCACTATATGGATTTTGGGTTTATCGAATCAGAATGGTTTGTTTTGGAAAAATATTTTTGAACGGAGTGGGGCGAGTACAAATACTCATGACAATGCTGCCAATTCTTAACAATTTCCTCTTGGTACCATCAAATCAATTGTCTCTTTAAAACCACGAAATATTTTACTCATATATCATTCAACCTACGGAGAAAAATGTTAAACTTTGCAATATAATTTTACTTCTATGTTTTCAAAACACACCTTTGTTAACTAGTACCTACATTTTATTATGTCCATTAGAACATCCACTTGAAAATATCAAATAACATTGAATATTGGAAAAATTACAGAATTTTCATGAGTTCAATAAACATTACATAATAAGTTTGTGCTTCCAGAAGTGAACTTCAGTTAAATATTAATAAAGAAATTAATTAATTAATTAATTCACTATTTTAGTTCGACTAACATTTATGGAAAAAGTAGACTATTTTATGTTCAGTGAATCAGTCAATCTGAAGAAATTGAAAGAGAATGATGAGGTTGGCATTATTTATCAGACTATCAGACAATGAAGATTACATGAAAAAAACTTCTCGTTAAATAAAACTTATCCTATAATGAAGACAAATAACCTTGTAACGGATAGATTTCGTTTTTTATTGGGTTATATTTGATATTATTTCTGATGGGACACCTAGTATATCGCCTTTTTGAAATTCTTTTTAAATATCATACTGTCTATAATTTTTGTTTCAATTATGTTCTTGTCGATATTGAAATTGACGCCTGAAAACGAAATATTCACAAAATAATAAACCCTACTATTGGAAGCTGCATTTTTTCATTGCACTGGATGAACAGAAGTATACTATGTATGATATGGTTTGTAAAAAACTAAAAAGCTATGTTTGTTATTCAATTGCATCATTTCATATCTAGATATATAGAGTAGGTACGGGTGAACATCTGAATCAATTATAATCAATTGTCGACTAACACAGTCACTATGAATTAATAGTTTCAACTCATACATAAGTACTTCAGCCAACAAATACAGTCAAACTCGTTTATAACGAACACGGCATATAACGAGCAAATTTAAAATCCCTTCCAAAAACCCTATGTTATTACATATAACTCTGCCTGGTTATAACGAACTCGCATATAGCGAACGCTCGGATATAGCGATCTATTTTCTTCACCATCAATTTTGAGATATATTATCGGCTATAACGAACTATCGAAGATCTTTCGTCACTTTTTTCCTCAACCTCAGTCGTCGTGTCCGTGTCCGAGTATCTGAGCTACCGCTACGTAGGTATACGATTAACAGTGATTGAGTATATTGAGTAAGGGTATGTATGCCTTCTGTGCTTTGATTCTTCACAATGATGGAACAAGAATCGGTGTTAGTAAGCAAAGCGATAAATTTAAGTCAAAAAAATCGAAATGATCAATCAACTCCAAAATGGGGTAGCAAATGCTACAATCTGTAGGTAATATAACTTGTCAAAGTCGACTGTCTCAACGATTTGGGACAACAGAGAAAAATATATCAAAGTTCACGTACCTTCAATGAAAAAATTACGAGGATCGTCTAAGCTAGATGTCGATAGGTCTCTTCTGAAATGGTTTTCTTTAAAAAGAAGTCAAAACATTCCTATTTCTGCATGAAATGGAAGAAAAAAATTAAAATGAGTTTTCATCGGAACATTTAGCTTTGGACGCTGTAAACTCGCTCAACATTATTAGTAAGTTTGTCCGCTGTAATAATCTAGATATAAATTGTATTCAAGCAATAGGATTACCTCAAACTGAAATTCAAAAATCTATTTTAGTGTCACGTAAAAAACAATCTAAAATTACTGATTGTTTTTCACATACTACTTAAGTGATATTCTTGAAAAACTTTTCTAGCTTTTTTAGTTTAAAATGTGTTTGTATATTTACGTAGATATTAGGATACATACAATTTGTAATAATATGTATGTACACAGAGATAGATTAAATATCTATGGGGTAATAAATACTTTTATTTGTGTTTATTTATCAATAAAATATTTTAGTAGACATTAAGTAAAACATGATATTTATTTTTGGAATAAAACTCACACCTGATGGTTCGTTATATCCGAGTTTGACTGTAGTTCAGATTTTCCCATTATTAAATTTCAGTACTACAATAAATCTGATTATTGAAACAAAAGTAATTTTGATCATGACATATTTTCAAAAGGGAAATCTGGTTTTATGAAAAGACTGACATGGTTGGCAATAAAGAACTTTTCTATTAGTGTCCAAGGATCCTTGGGTGGTATACCTGAAACGAGATTAACGATATTCTATGACATCAGTTTGAAATTAACTGAATCATTATAAACATTTTCATTACTAAACAAATTGCTGTAAATAATAATTACAACCGCAAAATGAAAGACAATATGATAGATGTTAGTATTTCAAGAGGGAGTTTTTGCAGGTAGTAGAGATATTAAATATAACACCCTAATTAACATAAACCATTCATTTTAAAAATCAGTTCACCTTTATCTAAGCACAATATCAGCATTGCTGCATGTCCGGTAATAATTTAGAAAACATGTAATATAAAAAAATACTACAAATGAACCAATGAAAAAAAAAGCCCTGTCACTAAAGTCGTATATTTTTCGCGGAAGTCCATCGCTTGGAGAATCAACTCGAACGGAATAAATTATAGTTCAGAATAACTTGAAAATTCGATTTGATAACAAACGGAGCTAAAAGAAGTGAATTAATTATTTGATTCTACAAAAACAATTCGGGGGAAGTGCATCGCATATTGATAGAAGCAGGTCGAGATGCGATTCGATCAGAATAAAGCGAAGAGCTGCGTGGTTCAGTAAAATAGTTGAAACCTCAATCAATCGAAATACGTTTATTAATCTTTCTGGGGAGGGGGCACATTATTGTTTTCTAGCTAAATAATTTATTTTGGGAAGTTATAAGGTTTTGCAACCTTCTTCAACCCTGGCTCTACTTAATTAACTTTTACCCACGCAATGTACTGAATAATCTTAATATTTATTATATATACATTTATAAAAAATGGTTTGACAATAATGATACAATTGCTGACGTTTCGCGCACTAAACGAACCGCACTCGGTTTTTCGAAGACAGATTGATTTTTCGCGCACTGTCGGCACTACGCGCACTTTCGACACTACTTGCACTTTCGGCACTACTCGCACTATCGACGTTACACGCACTTTCGGCACTACGCGCACTTTCTCGGTCAGCGTATTCGGAGCGGTATGTCCTCTAGGTGGTCGAGGACTTCGTCAGGAGAATTGAAACCTACGATGGATCGTACCTCAGTATCAACTCAATCCACATAGCAAATTTCGACCCTCTAACTCAATCTGAAGAATCTGTGGAGGTGAGGAAAAACAAGAAATCTCCATGTAAAATTGGGGGCGAGACAAAAAATTTTTATAATTCCAAAGGATACTTTCTTGATATGAACGCTATACTCGTGCAAATTTTCAACATTTGGTTTTTTTAGCTCCATATAACCTCAAGAAAAACGAAAATGCTAAGTTTAGTTTCCATATCCTTTGCCACTTAATTGAAAATTTGCCGCCCTTGTTCTTACTCCTCAAAGTCTGGAGATGTCAACATTTTTGGTTTGTTTCAGCCTCAAAAACAACTTCAGACACCAAATTTCTCCTCATTTGGTCTGGTGGTAGTCGATGGAGGAAATATATATATATATATATATATATATTTATATGTATATATATATATATATATATATATATATATATATATATATATATATATATATATATATATATATATATATATATAAATATATATATATATATATATATATATATATATATATATATATATATATATATATGTATATATATATACATTTATATATATATATATATATATATATATAATTTCAATTTTCGAATTTTTTTTGATGCCTATATATATAGGCTTCAAAAAAATTGCGAAAATTGTTGTCTAAGAGGTCTTAAATAGATTATGAAGACTAATCCCATACTTGACAGTTGATTTTTGATACAATTTAATATTCTATCATTTTCGGGAAAAATAACTAAAAATGGCAATTTTGGAAAAACACATGTTTGATTTAAGGATTAATGTTATTCATCTAAAACGATGAGTTTCCTCATACTGTGGCTTCATCACATATAACTGAATACAAAATTATTCATAACGCAGTTTATATAGGTTTTAGTAAGGAAAACGATAACAAAAAAAAATTTGATAGTAGTGTAATGTGTAGGTAATCCTCTGAGAATATCTAATATAATTCGTGCAAATTATACCTTTTCATGACACTACTATTTAATTTCTCATTGTTACCGTTTTCTTAGTAAAATTTATATAAACTATGACAGCAAGATTTTTGTATTCTGTTCTGTGAAGCCACCGTATGGTGAAACGTTACATCATAGATTCAATTACAGTTATCGCTAAAACCAAACATGTGTTTTTCTAGTAATATAATTATATTGGCATATAAATCGAAAGCATGGAAATTTTTCAGGAACTGAAACTCTTGAATAATTTTGATTCATTTTCTTATTAGCAGATCTTGCCACATTGTATATTGTAATGAATCTCACAGCAGGCTATTATTTGATCCGTAAATGTTAATTATTATTCATCAGAAACGAAGAAGCGTGATTAGGAAAAAACGAAAGTGAACCTAACTAAGTGAAGTTATTTCTTCAATAAAAAATGATCGAATAATGGGAAAGAGTATTGACTATATGAGTGGTACCTGATGTCCTGAAATACCTGACAATCATTATTCACCGATATGTTTTGTGTGAATGTAGTCCAGTCGTTGAATTCCGCTCAGAATTCTTTGAACCTTGACCGATAAACGTGAATTTTGGTGAGTTATAAGGGGGCGTCTCAAAGAGTAAAAGTGACATTAGCACCGATGTGCGCTTTCACCCTGAGATTGGATGCCACTTCTTCTAAAATGTTCTCCCCCAAAATAACTGCAATGGATTCAAAAAGTTTTTTCGATAGAGCTACCTATATTTTTCGGGTTATCCTCGTTTGAAACAAATTTATGAAATATTTTTTCAGTGCTTAGAAAGACTTTTGAAATCGGCAATGTAAAAAAAAAGATTGCATGATAATGAATTGAGTTACGATACAAAAACTGTGGGACATTCAATTTTTTCAAAAAAGGGAGCGATAAAACATCAGTCATTCCTATCCGAATTGATTTACACCATTATAATTCCGTTACTAATCAATTTATTCTAGTATTAATCATTTTATCAAAGAATTCGGTCATTATAAAATGCGTATTTTGGAAAAAAAAATTTAAATTTGTTATTTGTCATATTTTTTTAAAAAGTACTTTATTTTCGAATTAGTTCTTAAACTAAAAAACATACTAAGAAATGATGAAATACCAAAGTGGAGAATTCTCCTTTTTTTTAAATTTCTGTAAGATGAAAAAAAATGCGTTAGTAGCAGAACTCTGTCACTAAAGTCATATTTTTCCATTACAAATAATTTTGAGTCTTTAGATCATCATATGTGTGTGTATCTTGTATAAACCTAAACATAAATACATATATGTATATATATATATATATACATACATATTTATATATATATATATAAATATATATATTTATATATTTATATATTTATATATAATATATATATATGTATATATATATGTATATATATATATATATATATATATATATATATATATATATGTATATATATAATATATATATATATATATATTATATATATATAACATATATGTATTTATGTTTAGGTTTATACAAGGTACACACACATATGATGATCTAAAGACTCAAAATTATTTGTAATGGAAAAATATGACTTTAGTGACAGAGTTCTGCTACTATCGCATTTTTTTTCATCTTACAAAATAATATATATATATATATATATATATATATATATATTATATATATATATATATATATATATATATATATATATATATATATATATATATATATATATATATATATATATATATATATATATAAATATATATATATATATATATATATATATAATATATATATATATATATATAAATATATTTATATAGTTATATATATATAATATATATATATATATATATATATATATATATATATATATATATATATATATATATATACTCTACGCTGTAAATAATCACAAAATGATTTTGTGATTATTTACAGCGTAGAGTATATATATATATATATATATATATATATATATACTCTACGCTGTAAATAATCACAAAATGATTACTCCTTCCAGCATAAACAAGGCAACATTATATCAATTCAATTAAATCATTTAGTATTTTATACAGTAGCATTCAAATAATTCAATTCAAAATACAATGCTCACTGTTGTATACGACGTTATACAACATGCTGATCTTTCATCCATAAATTACATTTTATAAGTTCCTTTAAAATTTTGTCAAAGATAATATGAAAATAAATGCATAAGAGTTGACATATGTAGTTGCGCATATATGTGAGTAATTCGACCGAAATAACTAAATTGTCCGTTACTCCGTTTAACCAAGTTCGCAGCACTTCAGGTGAGCATAAGTCACAACAGGTTTATAAACATATAATAAACCTACATGGCCAAGTCTCAAGTAGGTATCCGGGTTGTGTTTTGACAAAATGCACTGCATTTTCCTGTGAATTATGTTTTCGCACCATAGGGCTTACACAGCGTGAGCCAAGCTCACCAATAGGATATAACGATATCAAAATCTCCAATATGAAGTATGAATATTCCGGTGCTTGCCTTCCAAGATAAGGAAAAAATTCTTCGACGCAGAAAAATTGATCATTTGGAGGTATCTCCTGCCCCATGGAAGGGTCGGAACACCAAGTGTAGAACATCATTGGAAAGGTCCTGTCAAGACCTATACAATGGTGTCTATAACATTAGCTGTTTCTAGTAGAACACAGGAATAATAAAAAATTGAAACATTTAGCTAAAGTGGAAAGTTCAGTATTGTCTTCCGTGAAATCTGATTACTAGTTTTGCTGGTGAATTATATTTAGAAATCGTGGTATTTAATCAGTTTCAGTACGTAGGAATGATTAATGCCCACTCAGCAACGAGCATCCTGTATGTTAAGCCGAAATGGAGACAAATCCATTACAATTAGTGTTAAAAGGTATGCTTTCATTGCACATCATGCACCTTCTCTAGCTAGAAGGAAGAAAAATGGAAGGGAAATGGGAAGTTTGTAACAACGTGACATGTTTTAATGTGAGTGTGAGGCGCCAACAAAAACGAAATAATGAAAATGCATTCGTTTCGTTGGTAGTGTTTCTATAGAATTCATCTCAGTGCTGTAATGAGTTCGGAATCAGTTCCGGTTGCGATGTTTGAGATTTCCGCTACAACGCAGATGTATACTATATCTTTCAGCTATTGTTCATCACTGTTTCGTTGTCTGTGTAAGGTGCAAATTTCATTTTCCGATAATGGAAATGAATCCAACGTTCTGTTTCTTTCAATAAATTTTTTGGCATGTATTATAACTTTTGACCGAAAGAAGAAATTACTTCTCGTCACTAAAAATAATTTGAAAGAACTTTCCAACATGATGAACTGAAAGCATTTACATATGAGAATAAATTAAAATATCTTACTTGAACCTTTAGAAGAAGAAGTTAACTTATGTTATATGTTTTACGATTCAAACGATGATCAGTAATATGATAACGATAAAATGAAATCATCTAAGAATGAACGGAAAATCAATAAAAGAATTTATTTCAATTTTCTAGATATCTTGAACGTTGAGATTAGTAGTAGTGAGTTTTCAGATTTTGTTGAGAATATCAGCTCCGCTAATTTGAAGTTATTGAATGATCAACAATGAGATTTAGATAATTTAACATAATGTGAAGCCGGATGTATAAATAGAGAAAAAGAATGTAATTAGTTATTTATTTATTCATTTAGTTGGGGGTTATGTTGCATTGCGACCTTATGGTCTATTGTACCTCCCATCAGAGCTGTTTTCTATACTACTCCATCTACCTACAACTTGCCTTCTAGTTCCAGAGTATTAATAAACTCCAATATCTGGAAAGGCTTCAAGGAGATTATGTCCTCACTCCTACAAGTTTCTTGACCAAAGGAGTTACCTTCTCCTCCTCAAAGAGTCAGTTTCTGATAAACCTATTCTCATCAGATGGTTCCTGAGGCGACAGTGTCCTGTAAGGAAGCCAGTGAGGAGGTGTAGTTTATTCTCACTGAGATCCAGTAAGAACTCTTTCAAAACTTTTCAATGATTGATATTAATTTGAAATATTTTGCAGCTATCCTTCCATCTGAATGCCTTCTTGAAAATTACCGCCCAATTGCCGCACAAATTGTAGAAGAAAATAATTGAACTAGTAACTTTGAATGCGGTTTTGACGTTGTCATTTAAAAGTTCATGGAGAATCATTAGCAGTTGCGCTAAATATCTCTGAGGCCTTCTATCGCATTTGGTTCCATGAACTGATATCGAAGATTGAATCTTATGTCCCGAACAACTATGCCGTTTGATCGAAAGCTACCTTCATGAAAATCAAATACGTATTGCAATCAAGGCCGTACCCACAAAAAAATTTCGGGGGGGGGCTCAAAGAACCAGAGATTCCGAAAATTTTCTAAATTTAAGTGTCAAATTACAAATTTTTGGCTTTTTTAAACTATTAGGTACTAAGAATTTAGGTACCAAAAAACTATGGTTTGACTCGAGAGTTTTGACTGAAAAATAAGAGGATTTATGAGACATCAGAATGTTTCACATTTTGATTGACTGTGAGAATAAATAGATAGACGATACAAATGAAGTGAAATAGTTTAATACAAACGTAATATTACGTATTGTATCTTTAGAAAAGAATAAAATAATATTACAACATCTAAATTACAAAATTTGTTCTTCTGTTCTTCTTTCTAGCGAATTAATCGATCACTTTGTCTGTTGAGATTTGATAACTTCTGTGAACAGACATGATAGCCAGTCCACTTAGTCTGTCTTTTTCACACGCGTTTCTCAGGTACGTCTTCAATCGTCTAAGAGTCGATAATGTCCTCTCAGTAGTTGCAGTGGTAACTGGCAAAGAAGTCAATATTTTCAGTAGCTTGAATATGTTAGGGAAAATTTCCCTATTACATTCGCTTATTGCCCTAATGGCACAAGAAGGCCTATCCTGATCCATTTTGTTTTCCCCCAACAATTTCCACGACGTGTACTAGCCATATACTATATCCAGATCAACCATATTTTCATATAGTTCAAAGATTTATTGTCTCAGTTGTTGGTGTTAGTATGAAGCACTGAAGTATACCCAGAAAGTCTTTGTGATCGCTGAATCGGTATTTGAGCTGATCTATAAGATCGTCTAGGATCGGGATTGCTACCAATATTCTGGAATAGGTTTGAGGGTCTTTAGTAGAGTAATTACTTCTATGGCGTTGGCGAGGAGCAAGTCTTGGTTAATAAATTTCTTCACCAACATCACTCATTAAAGTTTCTGCTGTTTTGAAAAACTTGGAAAACTGCACTTTGCAGACAGATATTGTGGCTGAGAATATGTTAGCCAATAAATAAAGGTACACTACAAATTCACTATCAAGCATGGACTTTAAAAGCGACGATGCTTTAGAAGATGTCCCAATGTCTGGATATTCGCTAAGACTTTTAAGGGTTTCAACCCCTCTAATCCCCCCTCTGGGTACGGCCTTGATTGCAATCAATGATCGGACACGCTTACTATAATTGCCTGTATGCCTCAAGGACCAACCTTGTCACCCACGCTTTTTCAAAATAAATTAATTATCAACCTACAACCATTAGCGATCTTAAGATCATTTCTGGCCGGGGATATCATTATTTGGTTGCTTTTGATACCACCAAGACCCACAACACCAGGTTTTCAAGAAAAACTTCCCTCGTCGATCCTAATAGTTTTTCAATATTAATGTATTGGAAAACTATTAGACCAACCAATCAACATCATCTTTAAAAAATCGGTGCTAATTCTGATTTTTCGTACTAAAAATCTGTCTATACAGCTATTGTACCTTTATAAAGCTCCAGTTCGTCCAGCATTGGAATACTACTCTCATCCTTGAAGTTCTACATCTAAGCTTTCTTTGCATCTAATTGCCTCAATTCAGAGAGTGGAAGTGATGATATAGACGACGCGTTATCGACCGCTACGCATAATTTACTCAAATATCAAAGGCTGACTTGTTTCTGTTTTACAGATTTTATCACTGCAGGTGTTCTGTGTCAACTGACTTCACCTGAAGAACTATTAATTAGTCAAACAAGAACATCGGTCCACCAGAGGGAGTTTCTAAACGAAACCACAAACATATGGAATGCTTTACCTTCGTAGGTGTTGTCGGTTTGCTATGTCTAGCTGCACCTTAAATCCAGCATAAGCAAACCTTTGTTGAAATTTCCTCGGTACTCTGGATTTTGAGCTTTTCTGAGAGTTGATCATAAAAAATATATACATGAAAGTTGGTATGAAATACATAATGTTTGTAATAAGGGCATTCAACTCGTAGTATTTGTGAATAATTCGATTAGGAAATAATTTGTTTCATAGAACTGTGTTGCGTAATCGTATTGTGTGTTTTTGACTAAACGAATTAACTTAAATAGAATTCTTCGTTTAGGACAATTATCGCCACCAGAAATACATCAAAATTTACTAAATGGGTCTGCACTTCCATGTATACAGTGTAAATAAACAGGAGAGTTTGAATATTGTCGTAAATCAATTGAAGATGATTCACGTAAAAAGCTGCCAAAAACTGAAACTACCGTAGAAAATAGACAGTTGAATAGTATGGTTCTAGACTAGATGATCGACGATCAGATGTGTGTAAGATACACATAGGGCTGTTAGCATCACATAATAGGTGGTACGACACGAAGAACTTGGTATGAGGGTATGAGAAAGCTTTGTGCAAGATTGTGAATGTGAGATAGATTGAAAGAATCTTCAGAAACAAATGATTCATTTTTGAAACGAATTAGAACAAGAAAAGTCATTCCTATCAATTTTTTACGATATTACGATTAACAGGTTTGTATACAAATTCTTAAATAATCCCAATATCTTTAAATCATGAGAAATATCACAATCATTATGAGTTTAATTTTCTGTTTTGTTAGCATCTTATGATAATAAATATCTGCTTTTAAAAATAACGAATGAATAGTAATTACCTAATTGAAAATTTTCATAGACATTAGTTATGAAATATTGGCAGTAGTCAAGATCAGGTATCAGAATATAAAGTGATTATAGGCTGATAAACCATGGCCATCTTGAATCCTTTTGTAAGGCCTATCGTGTTCATCCTAATGATTAAGACTCACAACTGGTGTTTTACATGGAGTAAGAGGTAGAGCATCTGGAATGAAAGGAATTACTACCTAGGGCATATTAAAAAGAATGTTTGAGATAACTCAAAACAGCAAAAAGATAGGTAGATACTCATCTTTCTAAAGCAGTACTAGTTACGAAATTTGAAAATCTAGAGCATCTAGAGCATTTCTCTTCTAATTGCTAATTCAATATCTCAACGGCGCATAATCCCTTATTATCAGATTTCTATTATATATATATATATATATATATATATATATATATATATATATATATATATATATATATATATAAACTTATATATATATATATATATATATATATATATATATATATAAACTCATGGACATAATTAACGCAAAATTTTGCTTATTTTTGATTCGAAATATCTGTTTCAATTTCTAACCGATGAAAATGATTTTTGGGGCACATTGTAAGAAATTCATTCAAATTATCACATGGATTTTGAATTTTGGTATAAATAAATTTGACAATGATTATACCGGGTGGAATGGAACAGTATTTATATACCGTAAATTCTAAACACCCTGTGGGGTGAACTAATTAATTCTCGATATTTTGTTTTTTGATTCAGTCCAATATTTGTTTCTTTACAAAAGATACAAATTTTCAAAGAAATCTCTACATTTTTTGTTCAAATTTACCCTAGAGTGAATTCTTCACAAAATAAATTGAAGGTGGCAAAATACACAGCCAAAAACTAGACTTTCCTCTACAAAGTGCCTACTTAAACCCAATTGAGCATCATTGGGATGTTCTAAAAAATCGGTCCGAAGTCATTTACCTGCTCCCATAAACATTCAAGATTTGGAACGTAAAGTTCTCGCAAAATGGGAGAACATTCCTCAGCAGATTATAAATAATTTACGCGTTATTAATTTGTTACTTGTTTATGTTCAATTTTGATTTAATAATTGTTGATTTGATATTAAGAGTTTTTCGTTTTTCTCTTAAAAAAATTACATTTTTTAATGATCTTTGACAGTTATCTTAGGATATCAACGAAAGCGAAGACGCGGGATATATATATATATATATATATATATATATATATATATATATATATATATATATATATATATATATATATATATATATATATATATATATATATATATATATATATATATATAGCAGTAGAGTATGGTTATTGGGACAAAATATGAATCAACTTTACTACTCTGAAAATAAAAAACAAATCACGATTCGTAGAGCTCAGAGATGTTTGAAAATAATTATATATAAAACACTGAATCATCTTTATAACTGACAGATAGTTTTGAATTTGAAATATATGCTTATTAGTACATTTATACTAATAAAGTGTGTTGCTGTTACTACCGAGTAATATATATATATACTAGATGGATAACATGCAATATGACTTGATTTAATTAGCAGGTATATAATTTAACAATAGTAGAGAAAAATATTCACAAAGACAAAAACGAAATGAAGAAGACTGTTTATGATGATTCTTGCAAATATTAAGATAAAAAAAATCCTTATGAATATCAGATATTCTGGCTTATGATAGGATCAGCTGTAAAGATGTTTTATGACTTTGTAGATTTTCTAATCGTGATTTGTGTTTTGAATCATTGTATTGAATTGTCATGAAAAATCAGTCGGGTTAGCTGTGAAAACCTAATCAAAGAATGATAAGTGAATTTTATTTATATAATATATATATATATATATATATATATATATATATATATATATATATATATATATATATATATATATATATATATATATATATATATATATATATATATATATATATATATATATTTATATTTAAAGCCATAATAAATTAATCAATTCATTCAAAATATAACACGAGTATACACAGCGGATTTCAGATAATATAGAAAGAATTCCATGTAAAATTCACGGAATAAAGAAAAGTGGAGAAGTTACCTTGTAAGATGGCGAAGGTTAGTGCTGAGTAATAATGATTGTTAATATATTATGTTTTCTTACTAGGACTAGGAATAGTATTGTTGTAAACTTTTTTGTTTTGATTTGAATGAAACTTATCTTTGGAGGTAGACTTATGAATTTTATGTTATGCGAAATTTTCAAAAATTAGATTCTTCTTTTAAAATGTCTATAAGTATTTCGAATCAGATTAATAAAAGAAAATTAATTCCACGAATATATATTTTGTGATTCGAAAAACAACCAGTTTGGAAACCGCCAATAAAATTTTACGAAACTATCTTTCATTCTTTCACTAAAAGAAAATTTCATACTTCTGACAAAAACAACTCAACTGACAACAAGAGAAAATAAAATATTCGAAACGAATGGAGTCTACTGAAAAGTATATTTCATTTTAGTATAGGATTCGCGTTTCGTATTTTCCTTTAAAAGAGTCCATTTATATATTAATATGGTAGAACAGCGTCCGTAGCATTGTATTTTTTTAATTTGAACAGCGATTTCAAATAAAAGCGGTGGGAGGGGAACAACGCGCGATGAAGAAATCATATATTCATCTGGCGCTCGCTTCCATTGCAACAAAGGGCCGGAAGCGGGAATTAAAAATCATTCATTTCATACTCAAAATCAATCATTGCATCTGAACCATTGTTGGCTGCAACGGATGATTTTAAAAACACCCCCCTTCAATTTGCTAACTGGGATATCTGCTAATTGGAAGCTCTATTCAATCATTCCCTTTTTTTGATTACTGCATGTTTTTGCTAGCCGCTAAGAATTTTTATGTGTAACTAGAATATAATTTGCTAATGTATTTTGAATGTTTTGAAACACCAAACATATTATCAGTTTTTCAGGAGACCTCATAAATCAGTTTCCTGCATTATTTTTTTATTATGATATTGATTTATATATATATATATATATATATATATATATATATATATATATATATATATATATATATATATATATATATATATATATATATATATATATATATATATATATATATATATATATATATATATATATATATATATATATATATATATAATATATATAACTCAATTAATTTGCTAAAACAGTTAACGTTTCTTCACGAAATTCAACACATTCTCAAAACTTTTGAAACATAATTTGGCCTTTTATAACTTTAAAAAAATTGAAAAGCTACTAATTACGTGCTATTCAGTGCTGCTAATATAAGATGGTAAGGGAAACCACAGAAACCCTTACCCACGTTATGTACAAAAACTGTTCCTTAATTATTTGATTTGAGAATGTTTATTTGAAAAGACATAGAACATAATTTCTACGTTTTTCAAAGTTACACCTTTTCTAGAAAAATCTATGTCGTGGATGTGACTGATGGTTGTTTGGATATTCTGAAGATGTGTATGGCGTTGAAAAAATCAAATCGATTATTTAAATTGGTGTACTGAAGAAAAAATTTAGAGCAAATCAAAAGCACATAAATTTGAAGCCACATTAAGTACATAAGTAATCAAACATACAAATATTGAGAATCATAATTTTAACTTCAATTTCACCAAAATTTCAGAAATAAAAATGATCAGAGATGTCGAAAAATTTTATAAATGTTGAATATTCGAAAAAATTCAACTAAAGCCATAAATGATATGAGTGATATAAAATATCTAAGTAAAATATATACAGATTCAATTTATCTAACTTGAATCAAAATAAAACAAATTTTCTAACAAATCCAAGCACAAACAACCTAAGTTCTTCTATAACAGCCATTTAACTAACCACCTCTTTCTTTAGTAGATTCAACACCACCCACTTCGTCAGAACATCTAACCAACTATCAATCACATCAACAACATGATTTTTTTCTAGAATAGATGTACTTAATTTGGAAATAATTGAGAACCTGTTTTGTAGGTACATTACGTGGGTAAGGGTTTCTGTGGGTTTACCTTACCATCTAATATTAGCAGAACTCACTGGTGATATTGAATTCTTGATCTATTGTTAATATAAAAAAAAAAATAAATACACTTATTTTTAAAAATTTATTAAATTATGATTTACAATTTTACTACCATTCCTTCATATATATTTTTGTCAATTACTACTGAACGTTTTATTCAATTATCACTGCCATTGAATACATAATATGACGAAATGAACTTCTCGTAAACTACGACACCTTCTAATCGAAGTATTTACCTTCTCAGGTACTATTTACTGTGAATATTACTTCTACCTTATCTATGAAAACAAGTATGAATATTGTGGAACATTTTTATTGTTGTTCCGTGTTTCCGAAAATGTTCCAAAATGTTCCAAAATGTTCCTAAATGTTCCTTAAAATCTCTTAATGTTTCGGCAACAAATGCTGACTGTTTCTACTTGTCACCCTTCAAGCTATGATTCCACCAGAGGAACATTTTTGTTGCTGTTGCTTGTTTCCGTAAATGTCGTCTAATTTCGGGACAGCTGTATACTGTATATATATATATATTTTTATACATATATATATATATATATATATATATATATATATATATATATATATATATATATATGTATATATATATATATACATGTATATATATATATATATATATATATATATATATGTATACATGTATATATGTATATATATATATATATATACATGTATACATATATATATATGTATATATATATATATATATACATGTATACATATATATATATATATATACATGTACAGTACAACTTCAGTAGTTCGGACACTCGCTAAAACGGACACTCCAGTAATCCGGATTGCTCTGTAAACCGGACATTTTCAAAATTTTACCTCTCTAAACCGGACGTTAAAACGTTATGCAAGAAAACCATAGGACCATAGCAATAATTTTCCTGTCTTAACAAGTTTGACGCGATTTAAAGATTGTGGGCATTTTTGAATTAATTTTATTCTGAGTCGTACGTAAGAACATAGTGATCTTTTCTGTTGCTCCAAATAAAAGGCACCACGAAACATCAACACTCAGCAACAAATGTGAAATATTAGACAGTTTAGATAAATCCGGAAGTATCCGTCAAACGACAGCAAATTTTGGCGTGCCTAGATCCACGATTTAGGACTAAAAGAAAAAGCATTTGAACTAGCCAAAAACAGGGCCATTCAAACCAAGTTAGACACCTTTTTCCCAAAAAAAAAATGCAGTAACTTACACAGTTTAAGTTATACCTACATATAGGTACTGTAGTTTTATAATATTGGAATGATTTTTTAAGTTTTTACTTTTTTTTATATAAGCACTTTTACGAAATAAAGGTATTTTTGTATGCAATTTTGCGATTTTTGATCAAAAAATAAATAGTCCCAGTAGTCCGGATACCTCGATAATCCGGCATTGACCGGAACGATATGTGTCCGGATTACTGAAGTTGTACTGTATATATATATAATGTATATATATATATATATATATATATATATATATATATATATATATATATATATATATATATATATATATATATATATAGGTACTGAAGGAATTTATGGATACTACTCTAATCAAGAATACGCTCTTCTTTTATCGAAAAATTTGTGGTATAATTTTAGCATTTGAAATATTCGAAACTCAGTATTTGATGTACATAGTATGAGTAGGTTTATACATGATCTTGATTGTTATGTTACTTGACAAATTCTAATAGAAAAGGTTTATGAGCAGAATAATGTAGAAAATCCATTAAAGAAATCGTATAATGAAATAACTAAAAATAATATACCTACCCTTATTTATATGTAGAATCAAGATTGGAATTTTATATTTATTGCCGCAATATGAAAATCTCTCTCTCATAGAAAACAATATATATACTTTATATACAATGATCCGAAACATCAGTGAAATGTTTATTCTGTAATGAAGAATATTTTTTATGTTCATAACTATGCGAATTTCGAAAGTTTCACTAAAAAAAACATGAACGGAAAATATCTGTAGTACACTTGAACACCTGATCTTATAACAGGAAACAGGAAGTTAACTGCCATCATTTTATCTCGAGTTTGGATTTCTTGGTCTCCCGATCAAAAAAATTAACTATTACCATCAACATAATGTCAATCTTAGTTGTTGGAAAGTACAATATCCTCATCTGAGGGACTAGCTTTTTACTATCACACACAAACATTGAATTGAAGTTGCTACAATTGTTATAACAGTTATAACTATTCAACTAAAAGTAATAACTTACATTTGGTTCTCTCTTTTTTCTAATCGCCATGGGTCGAAAATATCAAATTCTTGATCATCTTTTTTTATAATTTCTTCGAGGTCCATCTCATTCTCTGTTTCTTTGGTTTTCATCTCTGTTGTTGGTGTATCTCCAGTTCTACATAAAAAAAAATAGTGAATGATTTGCAACATAAATAAGATATAACACTAGCCTACAAAAAGTTCTGTAATTGTAGGGAACAATTAAGACCTTTTTTTTCAATTCGAATATCAAATTATATATTTTGAATTTCACGTAACTATTACGTAATTTCACGAGACTATTACGTTTGAAAATATTGAAAGTAATTTTTTTACTAGCTTTTCGATAGGTTTACTTTTCTGCACGATTTCAGGTTTGTTTTGAAAGTTCTACTTTTCCGCAGAGTGCGGAAAAGTTACCAACTTTTTTTTTCCTCTTGAAAAGAAAGAGTAGGTTACTTTTCCGCATGAGTTAAAAACAACATTTTTTCTTCGAGCGTTTGAGGTAGAAAGAAACTATCAAAGTTTTGGTAAATTCAGAAAAAATTTCGGAAAATGATGCTTGGTCGGAAAATTTTCAAGCTGATGGCGAAAGATATGAAAATTAATTACCAAAATGTTCCTAAATGTTCCTTAAAATTTCTTCATTTTTCGGCAACAAATGTTGACTGTTCCTACTTGTCGCCGATTTCCATTTTGAGCGGTAAAATTCAAAAGAAAATAGGAAACATGTGTAAACAAATTCGTGTTGCTATCGCAGTGGAAACGTATCGAGAACGCAACTAGTAAACATTCGTGTCGCAGATTTTCAGTGTGCAGTGAAGTACGAAAACGAATGAATATGTAGCTACGGTTCCACCAGAGGAACATTTTTGTTGCTGTTGCTTGTTTCCTAAATGGTCTAAAATGTTCCTTAAAATTTCTTTATGTTTCGGCAACAAATGTTGATTGTTTCTACTAAATAATATGCAACTATTGACAATTTCAGTTGCTTCAGTGGAAACAAGAAGTTTACGTATGTTGCCATAAGTTTCTACCCTTGGCAACAAGGAGAAACATTCAGCAACAAAAATGTTCCTCTGGTGGAACTGTAGCTCAACCCTCCAGTACCCGCTTAAATTCACCAGACTGTAGAGCCCGTTTCGGTCTCTGGGACCGAAGAAGGCTTGTTCGAAAAAAAATTGTAATATTCTATTGAATATTTTCCTCCTGTCAAAAATCCCTTGTAAATGGAATGAAATTATCGAAAATTACAGCGAATATTTCCCTCCTGTCAAAAATCCCTTGTACATAGAATGCAATTATCGAAAATTACAGCGATAATTGCATTGTAGAAAGCGAAAGAGCCCTGCGATAATTGCATTGTAGACCGATAATTGCATAGTAGCATAGATCATATTACGGTTTTTGATGGCATGCTGAGAATTTATGAATTACTAACGTCAGTTTGACAAATTGAAAGTTTATTCGGGAAATATTCCCCAAAATTACACTCGAGCATCAAAATAACCGGATAATATCGCATTCCAGCGTGTTGTCTTTAAAAAACTGCATTCGGTCATTTTCATATTTTGGAGAAAGAGCCCGACACCGAAGGTGGAGGGGAAAATTGAAAATGAACTCATGCAGTTTTTTGACAACACGCTGGCATGCAAAATTATCGGTAATTTTGATGCACTTGTGCAATTACTTACGATAATTGCATTGTAGAAAGCGAAAGAGCCCTGCGATAATTGCATTGTAGACCGATAATTGCATAGTAGCATAGTTCATATTACGGTTATTGATGACAAGACGAGAATTTATGAATTACTAACGTCAGCTTGACAAGTTGAAAGTTTATTCGGGAAATATTCCCCAAAATTACACTCGTGCATCAAAATAACCGGATAATTTCGCATTCCAGCGTGTTGTCTTTAAAAAACTGCATTCGGTCATTTTCATATTTTGGAGAAAGAGCCCTCCACCTTCGGTGTGGGCACTGACTGCATGAACTCATGCAGTTTTTTGACAACACGCTGTCATGCAAAATTATCGGTTATTTTGATGCACTTGTGCAATTACTTACGAAAAGGTACTTAATACAAAAATGATGTTTTTTAAGATATATTCGGATTGAAAACAAATATAATAAAGCTAAACACAACAATAAAAAAAGACTCATTGGACAATAATTTTAAAGCAACATTATTTACTGAAATATATCTTGAATGATTGAAATGATATTCAATCAAATGTAAATTTTTGATAACAACAATCACACACTATTGTTATATGTTCTAAGATCATGAATCTGTTACAATTCTTGCAGAAATAGTGAGTTTTTTTGTTTCTCTTGCTGTCACAGTAGTAGCATCTGCGTCTTTCTTGTAACGGTGCTCAACCGTATCAACTGATTCCTCGAGACCACAAATTTCTCGAATACAGAATTTCATTGGTCGAGAAATTCTCTGAAAGCTCAAGAGTTGTAGTAGATATGGTTTGATCAACTCCATCGGAAGTTCTCCTATGAAATCTCTACGTGCAATTTGTTTATTGGAATTATTCGATATATACAGCACATATTAATTAATTGCTGCAATATTCAGGCTTGAGGAGAAAATCACTATTGGCCATCGTCGAGTACTATGAAAACAATTATAATTGCTGCACAATTGATTCACTATATCAACCCCACTTTTTGTCCTGTTATTTTCAGTTATGGTTTCTGGCTTGCCTGTCTCTGAATCGATGGCATCGTCGTGGTGTAAACTTGATATCAACAGGACATTCTTGTTTCTTCTTGGAATGTACGACACTAGTTTACATTCTTCTTCAGATTCCGGCATTTCATCAAAATATTTATCGATCTGTTTCATTCGAAGCATCTTCCATCAATTTTCTGAGTTTCTCCTGCTCTCTTTCATAACCTCCCATGAGTCAAATTGAAAAAAAATTTTCAATGAAGTTATATATTCAGTTTCAATAGTACGAAAACAAAAATAAAAATAAACTAGAGAAACTGAAAATATAGTCACTTTCTAAACACACTCCGCTAATTTCAATTCTATAATTTCAAAACTCAATTACTCGTTTCGGTCTCACAGACCGAATCTATAGATAAAACACAAACGGCTAAGAGTATCCGGATGTCGTGCAACATAACACTGATGTGGAGCAATCCGATTCATGAAGCTACAAGAGAGGAAAGTTAGGTGGGCTTTTCGGCCGATTAAAAATGTTTGGTTCAGTAACTCATCGGTCTCCCAGACCGAATACGGGTACTGAAGGGTTAATATTTATTTAATTTGATTCATAGTTGAAGAATATATAAGAAAATGTCCCTCCCGTGCAGTGTTGCCAACCCCAACATAGTGAAAAACTACATATATTCTTAGCAAAAACTGTAGAAAACTGTAGATATTAATTTGAAAACGGTAAATGTACAGTTTTTTCTTAGTTTATGGTTTGTACATGTACAGCATTCATAATATGACACATGTAATCTCGCTCTAAATCTGCAAATTTTCTTGATTTTCGATCTCTTCATTGTTTTTGAGATCGTACATAATTTTATTGAACTTTTTGTAATCAAGTTCGAAAAAATTTCTTATTTCAGATTTCGTATGTAGAGTGCCTTTTATTGAGCTCGTATCTCATTTCTTATTTTTGTTTTCAAACAAGTGCTTTACCATCCTTAGCAGTGTGGCAGACACATAAGTTCTTTGGAAACAGTTGATAATAGAGGGAATTTGGCATATTATCGCCTTTTTTATTTTCGAAAAGTAGAACCTTAATTGTTCGTCAGTCAGTTCAGTCTAGTTACGATTTAGATCGATATTGCGTAAAGTTCCCAAAACCCTGTTTACTTCGTTATATTGTCCTTACATACACTTGGAATGATATAATAGTTCGTAGTAGATGACGCTAGCATTTAAAATTAAAAAATCGGCCAGATGCGAGTCAGACTTGCGCACGAAGGGTTCCGAACCATTCACTAATGCGCCTCTTAAATATTTATTTTATTTTGATTTTATTATTGAAGTAAAAATACAAGTATTTTGTGAATATTTCTATTGCCTACCTATTACCTTTTATCGATATTGAGCAAAAATAGGAAAAAAATGGCGTTTTTACCCTTTGGTACGGAACCCTAAAAAAACTGTAGATTTGGAGGCCAAAACTGAAAACTGGAAACATTTTCAAAAAAATGTAAATCTACAGTTAAAACTGTAGAGTTGGCTACACTGCTCCCGTGGAACCGTAGCTTAATATTTGTTTCATTTGATTCATAGTTGAAGTATATATAAGAAACTTATTAGGCAAATTTAGATTTGACAATAATTCTACTTCTTTCTTTCAAATTATATTTTTTAAAATGAATTATTATTGACTTCTGAAATTGTGCCAGAAAGATATTCTGAACAAAAATTGTTGAGTGAAATTTTTACTAAGTTTTGACTAGAATAAATGGAGAATATAGAGAGATGTAAATTTTGAGCAACTCTATATACTTATATATGACAAAAGTAATCCGATTTCATTTCAATGATCATTTCAAGTATCTCCTCGGGGTAAAATTAAAGCGGGGCAAATCGTGTTCATGAACAAATTCTCGGGATGTAATTATTATCTTAGAATGCGCCAGATGTGTAACATCACAAAATGAATGATATGATGGGACAATCGGATTCTCTACAATGGATGGTGTCACAACATCTAGTTCAGTAATTAATATGAAGTGGATGAAAGATTGGTACCCACATCATGCTAGGCTTTATTCTATCCATCCCCACTATGACGTATAAAAGATGGGCGTAAACGTTACTAGAGGGCGATAATAACAGACTTTCAATATGATATAGGTTGATATTTTTGATTTAAAAACACAAACTTTCTTCTTTGATGACAAAATTTGTATTACTTGGGTGATTGAGAAAAGCTGAAGTTCTTATTTGCAAAAGAAAATATATAGGTACCTTTACCTTGTTTTTTGAACTGTAGGTCCCTAGACCTACATTTAAACGCCGGTTCCGAACTGCCAATGGACTTGTACCGGGTGTCTGATTAAGAGAGGTATCCCGCTGTATCTCAGAAACTATTCGTCGTAGAGACGTACGGTAAAAAATGTTATAACCAAAGTGGCAAACAGGAAGTTCTGGAATTTTTTTCAGGTTTCTAAGATGGCCGCTAGGGGGCGTAACCACCATCTGAAACTTTTAGTGATTTTTTTCTGAAATACACCTAGTAAAAATATTAAAAAAATATTTTTTATTTCAAGATAAGCTTTATTCGATTAATTTTCATTTGACACTTTTTGACGTATCTATTGAAATGAAGTGGTGGGGGGTGATTCAATGTTTTTTTGAACAAACAGCTGAACTCCTGAACGACTGAACGGATTTTAACAAAGTTGCTCTCGTTTGGAAAAGCATTATTGCTTCATCAAAACCATCTTATTTGTGATCTGTCAAATTTTTAGTGATGGCGGTAGAGAACGTTTTTTGATATAGTAACAGAAAATTGCTAATTTCTCCAAAAAATGAAATGAAAGCGATTGAAATGCCTTTTACAAACGATGGAGCTGCATATCACTGCGGTATATTTCGAATTTCTTTAAAATGCGGCATTGGCCGAGAGAATATCCAGAGCTCTATATTTGGCGTTTACGCCATGCGAGAATTTTTACGCGTTTAGTGCGAAATTTTCGTAATACTGGTTGCTTCGACCCTATGAATTTCAGGTGAAAATTCTCTATTTTCTTAAAATATGCCCAACAAATTATCGCATGGCGTGAACGCCGATTTGGAAATGCAGTTATGTATACTCTTTGTACCAATGCCGCATTTTGAAGACATTCAGAATATACCGCAAACATATTAAAAGCTTCATCGTTAGTAAACGTATTTCAATAGTTTTCAGTCCTTACTTGTGTGTGCCACAAAAACTCATTACACTGCCACTAAAAGGTCATTTTGAATATTTAAGGACAAGATGATTTTTAGGCATTTGTTTTTCCTTCATGGCCTGCTTTTCATATTCTGACTACCTTCTTGCACTAGCTTATATTATATTCATTGATTAGAATGCCCCTAAACAATTTTTTAAAATTTTTTTGAACTAAGAATGCTAGTACCTATTTGAAAATCATTAAATTATGAAATTTTATCATTGATTCTTGGAAAAAGGCAAATAAATAAAAATAAATACAGGTGTGAAGGCGTCTTCATAGAATTATGTGATAACTAAATTTTCTTTCTTCGTTATTTTAGGCTTGGAATAAGATATCGAGATACGGTTTTCACGAGCCTATTTTTACATCATCACACTATATTTTTATGGAAAAAAGTCACGTTATTGCATATAATTATTTAGAAAAATTATCAATTTTCTGTTATTATATCAAAGAACGCTTTCTACCGGCATCACTGAAAATTTGACAGATCACAGATAAGATGGTTTTGATGAAGCAATAAATGCTTTTTCCAACGAGATCAACTTTGTTGAAAACTGTCTTTCAGGAGTTATAACTGTTTATTAAAAAAAACATTGAATCACCCCCACCATTTCATTTCAGTAGCTACGTCAAAAAGTGACAAATTAAAATTATTCGAACAAAGCTTAGCTACAAATAAAAAATATTTTTTTCGTATATTTACAACGTGTATTTCAGAAGAAAATCACTTCAAAACTTTTAGATGGCGGTTACGCCACCTGGCGGCCATTTTGGAAATCAGAAAATAATTTCTAGGATTTCCTGTTGACCACTTTGGTTATAACATTTTTTACCGAAAGTCTCTACGACGAATAGTTTATGAGATAGAGCGGGGTACCTCTCTTAATCAGACACCCGGTACACTATGTATATTAGCCAACTATTTAAATTGTGTGAACCACAAAAACTAATAGATAAACACAAACATTCATACCTAACCCAGGATTTCAACCTAGCACGCCTGCTCCATAGATAATTACTCTTCGCTTGTACCTTCACTTCAAACAATTTAATTTGTTGAAAACATCTTTCCTTTTGTTTGTTTCCTAAAATTAGAGTGTATGATCATATATTTATATTAGTACCGAGTGAGTCAACAAAAGAATAGAGTTAGTTATATCATTCGATTCGGGAATTACGATAAAAGTTAACGACAAAAATTTTAGAGAATGTTGACTAGATCTGAAAAAAAATCGTGAGTAGCAGAGCTCCCTCACTGAGATCGCATTTTTTTTCGCGAAATGCATCGCGTAGAGATACGATTCTAATGAATAGATTTATGTTTTGAAAAATCATGCTTATAGCAAACTGAATTAAAAAGAAGAAAATAATTCATTTTACTAACCAAAAAAAATTCTCGAAGTACATCGTGGTTGAGGAAAAAAGTTGAAACCAACGAAGAAACGCACCTCAACATCAACTCAATCCACATACCAAATTTCAACCATCTATCGTAAAAAAAAATTCCCCTGCTGATTTTAATGGTTTCGTTCTGCAATGATAACAATCCCAGGTGAAAAAATTTGACTCATTTGGTGCAATACGAATCGCTGGAGATGTTGATATGTATCAGTCATCAGAAAATGTTCGAAAATCGAGATCTAGGACTTCTAGGAGGTCTAAAATGGATTAAAAAATGATTCCTTACCTGACTGCTTTCCTTCAATACAATGCAATAGTAGTGTATTTTATGGGATAAAAAACGACTAATAACTTTTGAGTAGTTACAGACTGGTTGACTGGTTCAAAAAAGCGTTGCGAATATACTCAACGTAGATAAGTTTTTAATCGAATGGAATATCTATTTTCTATGATTTATATTTGAGAGTATTTCTATTTCATAAAATGCATCTAATCAGATGATGATATGTAACATCCAACTGGTTATCTGTTAATTTGACAATATAATTTATACTTTTATATTAAATGTTATAGTGGAAATAATTTTTGTTTATTTGTAGAAGCTAATATTTCTTCGCTCCAGAGAGAAAACTTTTCCGAAAGGAATATAATATTTCAAGAAATTCTAACTAAAATTGTAGTGATTTATAATGGAAAATATTTCAGTATTGATTTTTTTCCTTATTGCACAAGTAAACAATGCTGAATGCAAATTGCTTGATTTAATAATTTATTCAAGTCTGTACTCTTCAATATTTGAAAGCCATATCTATGGTATTATCTTTCCACATATATTCAGCAAACAAAGACTTGTTATCAACACTCTGGTTTTGAATAATCAGAGGCGTCATATAAGTAGGACTGGAAGGCAACTTGTTCCCCAAGCTACAAATTTTGTAATATTGATACCAGCTACTTAGGAAGTAAATTGGTTCAAGTCCATTGAAAATTTGAATTTTCTTGTCAAAAATGAATAATTATCGAGTAGCTATTTCTAAGAAGAAATAAATATGATTATTACTTTACCCATAAATGTTTCAATTTCAATGCTGTTCATGTCTATAACCCGATTCCACTAGATCTGAAAGCGGGTGGCTTTGCTAGATTTATGCCTCTGTATAAATCATATCAGCAACCAGAATTGATTCTCGCGTATGTATTTTTGTATCATTGTTGCTTATTATTATTCATTTATATTATTTTCCTCTTTTCTTTATTTATTATTCACATTCATCACAATGTGTTCCTTTTTAGTCGTATTTCCCATAAAATACATACTATTGCAGTGTATCGAAGGGAAGAACTCAGGTGCGGGAGACGAAAAATTGTTCATGTCATATATATATATATATATATATATATATATATATATATATATATATATATATATATATATATATATATATATATATATATTTTTTTTTTGTCCGGTACATATTTGCATCTCCAGTGGCTCCCATCTAGTCAACTGAGCTGAAATTTGGTACATGGGACTGTTTTCGTTGCAGAACAAATGTATGAAAGTTTGGTTGAATTTTTCCAACCGCCGCCATTTTCAAGTAGATATTTCTTATTTTTCCGTGGTTTTTGAGAAATTGCCGAACCCCACAGTTTATGCAGATTCAGTTAGAGTGTTGAAGTTTGGTACGTACATTGAGCTTATGTTGACTTGAGATCCTTTTTTGGTTTCAACTCTTTTTCTTAACCGCGCTGCATTTCGTGGTGACTATTCCGTTCAAATTGCATCTCGATCTGTTTCGCCATCAGTAAGCGATGCACTTCGAGAATTTTTTTTTACAATTTTTTTTCAGTGAAACAAATGATTTGCTCCTTTCAAATTCGGTTTGCTATAAATGTGATTTATCAAAATATAATTCAATCCGTTAGAGTCGCATCTCGACGCGATGCATTTCGCTCGAAAAATACGACCTCAGTGACGGATCTTTGCTGCTTACGAGTTTTTTTTCATATTTTGTTCAGTGATTCATTTTCGCTCCCTTTCGTTATTGATTCATTATATGTTTCACGTATTATTTTTTCCACAGAGGTTGAGTGAACAGTGAAAAAGCTTTCAGGTAGACTTCGCCTCTTCTTGACAATAAAGACAATTTATTATTATTATTATTATTATTATTATATTTACTAGAAATTCATGAAATATAGGTAATTAGGATTTCGCACTTGTCGATAACTTCAAATTTTTTTTTTTATCTCGTGGGACCTACAGTTTAACGCCGGTTCCGAACGGTCAATGGGCTTGTAAACAATGTACATTACCCAACAATTAATCTCATCAATGGGAAATAGAAAATATAAAATTTAGAATAAGTTGAATATCACGAAATTCTAAATAATGATATTCGTAATTTCTATCTTTAATATTTCAATTTCATATTATTTGTTATTTGTATTGAGGATTGTAGAAAATTCGTTAAATCAGCTCCCAGGAAAATGAAAGTATAAAATCTGCATTAAAATGTCAGTCACAAATTTCATAATAACAGCAAATTGAATTGCATCACTGAAAAAATTTGTTAAAATGCGATGTTCTTTAAAAATTAATTTGTTATTAGATGGTATATGAAGTAGGTATACATTGTAAAAACTTTCAAATATTTCATTAATTAAAATAAAAATGATGACTCTCAAAATCATTATTCACAGTATAAATTTATGAATTCCATTATGACTAACACAACGTACAATACAAAATACGTTCATGACTTTCATAAATTTGATTTGAAAAAACTAGTACTAAATTTGGAAAATATGATAAATTATGACTGAAATCTATTTTTGTTGATAACTATTTCTATTCTAAAACAATTTGGAAATTGAAGGACTTCTCGTTTTGAGTTATATTGTTTATATATGAGTGACCAAAAGGCTGAAAATTTTACTCAACAACTTCATCCTCTGCTAGAATTTCAAGCAACTACTTCTGAAGATTATGACATTATCTAAGATTCTTGCAGAATTGAACTTCTGAATTTATGTAGTTATTTATATAGGATACATGCATAGAATTATTCTGCACTTTCTCAAGCTCACGGATATGAAAGTCTACTATCATTTCAGATAACTCTATAAAAGGTAAGTTGTGTACTAAGTATGTGAGAGTCTATTGAGTATGTGAAAGTTGTATGATAAGAGAAAAAAGAGTTTAATTGTCTGATATAAAAATCAAAACTGAATCTGAATAGTGTAATTCACTCGAATGCAATTCAATGACTAATTTTACTAGAAGCATTTATTTAAGCTCTGAGGACTATGCCAAGTTAGACATTAGGCTTTGTATTTCATAATTTCATATACAAAATCCTGAATGCTTCTTTACTTTTCCACTCAATTAATTTGTCTATTCAAATATGATAACCTACTCGAAAAGTAATAAGTACCTATTTATAACTATAAGACATATAAAAGGATTATTGGAAAATATTTGTGAACTAACAAAATTGACTTAATTGAGATTTTATGTAGCTGCTTTACCGAATTCAACAATTACAAATATTTTATCAGTACTGTATGATATATATTCCTTCAATATCAATTATATACAACATTATGAAGCGCCTAAAATATTTATTTGTGTCAGATGTTGACAAGACAATTTCATTTTTAGAATTGTTCTGGAGTAGTGATTTCCCCTCAAATTTTGAATCACATATCGATGGCATTTTTGGTAATATAATGCACCTAATATGGATAATAGTGTGAATATCACATACTCAGCACTGGATTATTATCCAATCAATCAATAATAGGTTTTAGCTATATATCAGTCTATTGTGTAGAAACTTTAGATGCATAATATATCAATACATTAGTTTTTGAAAAAAGTTGATGATATAAAAATGAATAACACTGTAGTATATCTTTATTTTATATTGAATAATTATTGAATCTATCTAATCTAGCTAATACACAAGAAATTTCAATAAATAATTCTACGCAATTTACGTTTTCGGAAATTGTATATTGATGTAAATCTAAGTCGAAGCGAAAGTTCAAAAACCAATGTTTAATTTCATTAATAAAACTTTTTCAAGCTTTCGAATTCAAATATACTTGTAACTGTTCTTTTGAAACAACTCACAGATGAACGATATAATAAAATTCTTGCAATCTAATACATTTACTCTTATCAAATGATCTTAAAGTATGCATTCTGGCCCTATTGGTACTTCGAAAGAGTAGTTGAGTAGGGATTCACCCCATGTGCTGACCTAAATCAGCAAATTCAAAACCATGTAAAATCTCCCTTCTCTACTCACTTATATGTATACTTGAAATCACATTAAAGCCTGGTTTGTTATGTTCAATCTTATCTTGATTTTTCAACACTAGATAAATAAGACCGACAGAAAGGAATACATAATCACATCAAAGGGTTCAATTTTCTGATAGTAAAATGACTTCTAATTGAAATGGGATAAAATGAAATAAATAACTCAATATATTATTTGAATATATATATATATATATATATATATATATATATATATATATATATATATATATATAAATATATATACGTTTCAATACTTTGGGCGCTGATTATAGATCTCAAAATAAGTAAAAAATTTTATATAAACATGGGTCCGAAAATGAGCCGTTTTGGAGATATGAGCAATTTTCGGTTTTTAAATTAACTACTTGCGCAACCAAATACGATATTCGATTTATTTTCATCTTCCAGATGTCTTGTTTCCTTAACATAATTAAATTTTTTAGTCTGTTCATGAAAAAAATCATATATGGCATCAAAAATTTGCTTTTCATATGACATTTACTAACTTCTATTGAGTATTTTGCATCCGAGTCGAGTTGTTTACTCTCTTTCACTTGGTTGTTAAGACAAAGTTATTATTGCTGAAATTGAAATTCCTTATTTAACAGGAGCCGCATTCCTTAACTTTCTTCAGAATACCTTGCCCGATTTTCTAGACTTAATATTTTGAATCAGAGTATGAATATTTGGTTTATACAAGATGGAGCGCCCCCACATTATACACTTGCTATTAGGGAACATTTAGATCAAACATCTTCCAGAATATGGATGGCCCGCTAGATCTCCCGATTTGAATCCTTTGGACTTTTGTATTTGGGGTTATTTGAAAAGTTAAGTATATGCCACGTCAGTGAATAACATCAAAGAGTTGCAACATCGGATTGAACTATCCTGTCAAACGATCCGAACACAACCAGGTCTTTTCGAAAGAGTACGTAATTCCTTCATGCGACGATGTACTTCCTGCATTGAAATGGACGGTGGTCATATGGAACATCTTCTGTAAAACACTAGAAGTCAAAAATAAATCGAATATCTTCTGTAATTTATCGTATTTGGTTGCGCTAGTAGTTAATATTTTGAAAACCGAAAATCGCTCATATCTCCAAAACGGCTCATTTGCGGACCCATGTTCATAAAAAACATTTTACTTATTTTGAGGTCTAGAATTAGCTCCCAAAATATTGAAACGTTGTTATATATATACCTATATATATATATATATATATATATATATATATATATATATATATATATATATATATATATATATGTATTTATCTGTCCTATTTAGCAATAACAGGCCATTTGAAACTTTATCAAGCAGTTATCATCCCGTCATGAAATTCGAATTTCTCAAATTTTTTTTTTCATTTCAATTATTCATTTGTCCTAACATTTCTAGAAATACAGTCGAATTATCCAGATGAAAGTAATATGTTATTGTACTTTTAGTAACTATATTGACTGATGAGTCCCATAAAATTAGTATTGTAGGTATTAATGCAATAAAGAACCAGTGTTGTCAAAAAATATGTTTTTTTCATAAACGTAGAAAAGCTAGATTTTCAGCTTACGTATTCATATATGGTGAAAATAGTATCAAATCTTATTGAATAGATCCCTCATTCACATTTTTTTGGGCCCTCCAAAATGAGTCAATATAAGTAGATCAATAACGTCTTTTTTTGCTTGAGATAGTCCTAGTATTAAGTCTTGTTTATATATATCTCTTATTTCTATATATACCGTATAAATACCTAACAGGATAGGTTGATTAGTCCCGTACTTGTTAATAAAAAGAATATTTAGTAAACATAATCTCAAGATATTTTGACAATAAGTTCTTCAATTAATCTTTGAAATAAGAAATGTTGAGCACCTTGAAATAGTTATTTACTGCAGTATTAATTGTTTCATTTTATCGAAATATTTTGGACCATCGACCACTATCAATAAGGTTCAGTACCTCTAAAACTGCACTCGTAAATCCATAATTGCTATTGTTGGGAAAATATCATTTCCAAGGAGAAAACGACGACAAAGTTGGGCTAATAACCCTTTCAAACTCTATTTAAAAATAAGACGATAATAATTTTCCCCTCCTGCACTAAAAGCATAAATATTTACACAAAAAAAGCGACTGCTACAATCCACTTCTGATGACAGGTACGTACATAAGACTAAGAACATAATTAAGAAACTGTTAACTCATTAGTAAATTGGAAGCTGCGAACCAACAAATGATTAAAACTTAAATATTATTACCGAACAGTGAACTGAATATGTTCGTATAATTCAGTCATGAAAAGGAATTGAGCGTATATTTTGTAGAACCACATATTCAATACAAAAAATCGATATCCATTCAATAGGAGTGTCAATAGTTACAAATGAGAATTATTCATTTACTATTCTTGTTATGATGAAATGATGACTTGAATGTTCAAAATATGAAAAAAAATTTTTTTTTGGGATTTTGATCCCAAGTCGAAGTCAGTCTGTCGATTCGCTTGAAGTGGTAGGTATTTAACGAATAATTTCTGGCTCCATATTCCCAAAAAGAGTGTGCACATCCATGAAGAACAGAAAATGTGAATTAAACTTCACGTTCTATTGTTGTTATTCAGACAGTAGTATTTTAGTATTAACATTTGAGAAAAACTTTCAAATGATAATCTGATAAAGAACGCTGGTTAGTCCCTGTAAAATCACTTGAAGAGGTATAAATGGCATCGAACGAATATTTTCCAGCAGGCAAGTTATAATGAATAGAGGGTAGCGCAATCTGACAAGAGAAAGCGTTCTCCATACGCCGCTGTTTAATTAATCAACTCTGGGAGCTGTTTGTGCCCAGTTTATTAACAGCATTGATCATTGGCGCATTCACTCGTCCAACCACAGACGAGATCAAAACAGTTGCATCCTTTTCTTTGAATGGACCCGTACGTCCAAATTTCATCACAATTTTAAACCCTGAATTGGGTTTCCCTTATTTGTATCTAATGTGCATCCTAGAATTACCGACGTGAAGTATACAACAGATCGCGTGTATCTATTCTTTTTTCACAACTCACTCTATGATGAATTTGATTTCTACTATTTGTTTGAGCTCCTTGTAGGTATTAATAATGAACAGATTTTTCCATTTCAAGTGGAAATAATTCCATGAATATCATTAGGAAATGTTCAATAATTGAATAAGCATTTATACTGGGCAGAAACTTGATAAGTTGACTATGAAAAGGAGGTAAGTGCCAAAACTTAAATTTTCCAGGAGGAGCAAAAAACCAAATTTATACATGAATAAGTAACAAGAACGCACCTTTTGGAGTAGAAAATATATTTACTATACGGTTACATGCAAACATTGTTAGATTATAATGTACAAAAAAGATTCAAATATCATTTACAAATATCTTTATAAATGTATGGTGAACCCATGCTGCGGCACTTGTCACCTTTGCAAAGCAAACAGTCATTCTTTTTTAATTTTTTTTTATTTATTCAAGTACTCTAAGAGATAACAAGATCCATAATGAGTATAACATGTAAGATTGTATGAGTGACATGCATGTCCTAACATTTTAGTAACTTATATAAATTTTTTTAACTTAAATAACTATTGTAGTCAGAGGAAGAGATCACTTTTTACAAATCATAGGTTCTCTAGGAGGAGTTATTTCATCTTTCTATTGAAACTGTCAATGGACGGCCTGTTTTTAATATGTTCGGGAATTTTGTTGAACCATTGTAGAGCTTGAAATGTAGTCCTTTATTTCCCAACATTAATTGCATTTGGTAGTATGTGGAAATGTTGGTTTGTTCTCGTGTTGTAATGATGTCACAATTTTGAGTTAGGTTGACTTCTTTTTCAGTTTAGTTGTTTTTGATTTTGTAAATAATTTTGACACTATCCAGTTTAACTATATCAGGGACTTTCAAAATTTTTAGATCTTTGTAAAGCATTGTTGTATTTGTGAATACACATTCGAATAGTAAATTTGGAATTTAGTTTTTGTGTTGAACTTCATGGCAATGTGTTTTAGGTGATAACATAGATAGTTCTGTTGCCACCAGCGGCATCTTGTGACATCGCTAAAAACTAAACGAGAGGTGATAGGCACTTACCTCCTTTTCAACGCTATTGGCATTGGCATTTAGAATCGTTTCAGTGAAAAAAATAATTTTCGGCAATTTTGGCACCTCCTTTTCAATGTCAATGCCTCGATTGATACATGCATTCATTACTGAAAAATGAGGTAGACATTTGTGTTGGAACTTCTAGTCAAATTTGTTTTCCTCTATTGCTGTTTTCATTTCGTAAGACTCTGTAGTTATTCATAACAAAAGAGATCAGGATGATAAATGGATTTTTTTCAATATGTTCGGCATTTAGTCACGAGGTACCTAAGAAGTTATGGTTCAATCTATACTTCCCTTTTTTCTCATCCAAAATCTCTCTTATTCTTGAAAATGGGAGAAAATTTTTCTCATCCTACACCTCTCATTCTCTTAAAAATGGAAGAAATTTGACAAAAATAACTAATTTTCAATGGTCCGTCTGACGTAGAGATCACCACTTCGAGTTGTCATAACGGAATAGAATAGCAACATATCAGGAACCTTAGTAATAAGTCTCTGGATTATAAACTGATGAGATTCACAGCATGAAAATTACCCGTAGAAGTATATTTTTGTAACCTAGAGTCGACCCAAGTGACCTGCCAGCCAACATTTCCGTCGATCTAAAGGCCATGACTAATTCAGCGATACCGAAAACTACATGATAAAATATCATTGTCCTGGTATATTTCGTACAAGATAGGCATAAATTTGTTCAACACGGAAAAGACCATTTGGAGGTCTCTTGTATCCCAGGGAACTACCAAGTTAGGCACATCACTAAAAAGGTCATTCCAATGCCTATGCAACCTTGTATACACTACTAGATTTGGCGGTTCTAAAGAGCCGTACTCAGCTGAATAGTGGACACAAACAACATTCAAGAGCAAGATAGGACCTACGATCCTCGGTATACAAACGATAAAATTTACAGCTGGGCTACCGAAGTCCATCCCTCTATTAGAAATATGTAATGCTTAATGTGATATTAGCGCTTTTATGTAAGTAGGTTTGCAGATTTATCACAAATTCAGAGACGTTCAATTGATGAAAAATTTTGTTTCAGAATAGTAATATAATTCTGATAAAAAAAAATTCGTTTTATAGATTCATCACCAACGCAGATCACATTGTGATATCAAAAATATTGTCCGCCAAAATTTTTGTTTTTTTGAAATTCATTCTGCTATTCAATTTTATTGACGAAACTATAGACACTCACTCTGAACGTTCTCTATGCACATTTCTTCATAAAAAAATACTTAATGTATGGTTTATTTAGTATGAATTATGAAACACTCCCTTCTGGACTTGAGAGATCCTTTCGATAATCTGAAAGGCAAACGCGGGTAGCTACCTTAATACAACTAAGCTTTCTTAAACAATTGAACTGTCAAATTTAGCGAGAAGTTCTTTGTTTAAGAAAAAACCACAAGAATCGATCATCTACCCCAAGTGGTAGCCACTAATGATGTGCCACACTTCTTGGTCCGACCCTTCCCTGTGACAGGAGAGCCCCACAACTTACTGTTATCTGGATAATGGATTTTTTCTCTTGGATGAGCTAGTCATTAGCACCAGGCTAATGACACTTCACCATGAAGCTTTTGGTATCGTTAGTTTGGGCATGGTTTATAAATTGGCTGAAACTGGTGTGCTTGACCAGTTAGTCACAAGCAAAAAACTACTTTTATGGGTGATTTTTATAATGCTGTGTATTTTGTCATGCCCACCTGAAGTGGCGTTATCTTGGTAAACGGACTGCTGAAAATTGGCAATTTTGGTCAAATTTCTCCAACATATGAAACCGTTTCTGAGAGAGTTGGAGATATTTTTGGCGAGAGAAATCGAGCTCAAAGCACAGCGCATATTCCTTATTGTCAATTGAGTATTACCAGAGCATTTCGAGTTTTATAAAAAAAAAAGAGCTGAGGAGAGAAAAGATATTTTGACTGAGAAACATCTATTTGATACTTAAAAACAGATTTTAAACTTGTTAAGAGAGGTGTACCACAGGGTTCGGTGCTTTCTACATTATTTTTTTCGATTTATGTGGCAGATATGAAAAATTGGGTGAGTAATTCTGAATTCGGTCGATACGCAAACGACAGTGCACTGAATATACCCTTAAATAAACAAAACTTGCAGGTAGTACAAAAAAAACTGAATTCTGACCTACAGAACATAAACGAGTTTTCAAGTAAACATAATTTGAAACTAAACTCTGAAAAATCTCTGGCCCTAATCTTTAGCAGAAACGTAAAATCAAGAGAGTTCATAGAAAATAATATAAAAATTCATATTGATAATAAACTAATTTCAGTGGTTCCGAAGGCCAAGCACCTCGGTATCATCTTTGACAGTTCACTTTCTTTTGTACATCATATTAAACAGAAGTTAACTGCAGCATATTTGAGATTGAAAAATATAGCCAAAGTAAAAAAATTTCTTGCACCTTATCAAAAATTCTATTTATGCCAGAGTTTAGTACTTTCCTTATTTGACTATGGTGATATCGTTTACGGTGATGCTATATCCTTTCAGATGAGTAGGTCCACCCAGAGGGTACAGAATAGTTGCATGAGATTTTCGTATCTCATACCATTCCGAAATCATATAACGCCATCACTAAATAGTAATAAAATTTTGAACATGGCCAACAGAAGGAAACTTCATATGTATACATTCATTTACAGATTGCAGAAAAGTGGTAAACCAAAGTACTTGAAAACTAAATTTCTATCTTTAACACGAGCTCAAAGAACAGCAAATAATCAGCATTTTTTGATACCTAGACATCGAACTGCGGCATATGAGAGGTCCTGTACCTTTGTGGCAATTAGAATGTGGAATAAATTGGCAAACCATGTGAAATATTCGGGTTCGAGGTATTTCTCGAAGTTAATTAAGCAAAAACTTTTACAAGAGCAACAGAGTCTGTAAGACACAACTTTCTTCTTAAATACCTTCGGGTGTGATTTTCATTTGTTGTTTGAAATTTTTAATTTTTATTTTAATTGTTTTTCGCCGGTTGCATTTGGAGTCGCGGGTTAGCTAGCCAGAATGGTTCAGGAATGGTTCGTGCCTATAATATTCTCCTTTCCCGAACGGTTTGTTTACGGCTGTTACCCCTCACTCCATTAGCGGGCTAGATGAACCCCTGTACTCCTGGATAACCCCTGTCATGTTTATTTTTCTTGTTTTTTTTTTACTGTAGTTTCTAAGTTTAAATATTAATTTTTTTTTTGGGCTTTCTCCCATTTGCCTTACTTTTATGTGGGACAAATGTTATCGGTTTTTTATAATCGCGAGGAAGTCCATTTTTGTCAAATAGTTATGAAGTTAAATTGTAATTACAATTGTTTTGAAGTAATGTAAGTATTTTGGCAAAATAAACAGTTTGATTTGATTTGATTAAAATAGCTTCGGAAATTAATATTCTTTGATTAGAAATCATTGATCTATACACATAGCTGGAAGTTTCTATTAATTTGTATTGCTATCAATCTGCAAAAAAGTGTGATATTAATCAAATTGTAATAAATTTCACTAAAGTATTAATTAGTGGAAAGAAGACGGGTCCACCGGTAAACCTCAGAAACCGGAGCGAAGATTAAAATAAAATTTTCATTGAAAGTTGTTCCAATGTTTTAAGAGAGCTTGTATACAAGATACATTTCGAACTAATCTAACTGTAATTAAACCATCCCGTTACGTTAGTCTCAAAAAAATTACCCATCGGGCGCTTTCAGACATCGTTGAAAGTTTCCGAGACTTCTTTCTTTCATTTATACCTTTCCGCATTCACATCTCACAAATTTGTGGTTTCCGTCCTCAACTTCAATTTATTCGATTTCAGTGAACGAATGCTAGAGTTTGGTATTTAAAACCAACCTTAACTTTCGTACGAAGGTATCTTTCTTATATTGAATGAAAATACAAATCTGAAAGGTTTACCAATCCTCGATTGCAACGGAAATAAATTTAAGGAATATTTCACACAAAAATCGATTGTTTCATTTGAAAAAGTTCATTCAGTCTTCAACAAATGAGTTTGTAATTTTAAGTTGTATTATCTTCGAAAATAATAGATTATTGCAGGTCTGGCAGTAGTTTTTATCCAATATATATACCTATACATACATACATATATATATATATATATATATATATATATATATATATATATATATATATATATATATATATATATATATATATATATATATATATATATATATATATATATATATATATATATATTTATATATATATATATATATATATATATATATATATATATATAAATATATATATATATATATATATATATATATATATATATATATATATATATATATATATATATATATATATATATATATATATGTATATATATATATATATATATATATATATATATATATATATATATATATATATATATATATATTATACATATATAAGTATATATATATATATATATATATATATATATATATATATATATATATATATATATATATATATATATATATATATGTATAAATATATATATATATATATATATATATGTATAAATATATTTGGATTTACAAAGGTCGGGGCCCTAGGCCAGTTTTTCTATGCGCCGCCAACGCCCTCCCCCTCCAGGACGAAGTCCTGTGAGTATTACATAGAGGCTTCTTTGCGATGGTTCAGACACAAAGATAGCAAAAATCATCCTTCAAAATTTGTTTATTGTATTTAATATGCCTATCTAAAACAATAAAGTAATAAAATTAAAACTAAACACAATAGATAACCTTCTTTATCAACTTAGAAAACAAAATATAACATACGACTGCCAAGAAAACCTAAGATAGCTAAAATCATCCTTCAACACTGGATATATTGTATTTAATAAATAAGACAATAATGAACTTCAAAATTAAATTCTTTCAAAACATCAAAAATTAAATATAACATACGAGACTGTCGCCAACAAAACCTTAATTACAGCCCTACACAAGTAATATAAAAAACAATAAAACCATTCAACAGGATTTCAAATAAGTATCTACAGATAAACTTTTCGAGATTTCTGTGAAGCAAAATCAACTAGTCTACTAAAAATTTCAATGCTCAATGTCTGAACCCCGTGTGTCCCCCCCACAGCTCGCGGCCCTAGGCCGCGGCCTAGTGGTAAATCCGCTACTATATATATATATATATATATATATATATATATATATATATATATATATATATATATATATGTATAGGTATACATATAAAACTGAAACGGAGTACTAGTAGTTGAGAATCAATATCATATATAAGGTTTAAGGTCGACTATGGGGGCACCAATCAAAACAAAACAAGCCAAATTTTTCAATGAAATAAATTAAATTCTAATTTTATTACGGTTTCCCATTGAAGCGTAGTTCTTCAGTACCTACGTGAGGAACTCATCGATTTTGTTTTCCCAATAAAATGAATTATTTTCTAATTTTTATTTCAGTTTGTTAGTAAAGCATAATTTATGCTGTTCGAATCGCATCTTGAAAAGTACGACTTTAGTGACAGACCTTGTTTGTGTGTTGAATTATGAAAAAATAGAAATACCTATAGTAATTCCCGAAAAAAAAAATTTATTTCTACTCGTCCTGGAAGTCTGGAATAGAAAATGAACAAACTTAAAGAAACTCTATCGTAGCGAGCTGCATTGAAAGAGCAGGTTTTTATAACGTATCCAGTTTGGAAAATCCATTCGGATTTTTGTTTCAAATCCAAAAAAAATTGCCAAATTTGTACCAAAACCAATCGCATCCAATATATCATACGAAACTACGTACTCACAAACTTTCAATCCTATTGCTACAAAATTGCGCTCTTTATCTTGTGAACAAGATTCATTTCCTCCTCCAGAGGGTCAACTCCCAACCCCAATTTATATCGAAATGAATCCATATCCAAGATATCATACGAAACTACCTACCTACAGAGTTTCAAACCTATGGTCCCAAAATTGCGCTTTCTACAGTGTAAACAAAATTTATTTCAACCCCCAACCAATTCGCACCAAAACCAATCCCAACCAATATATCATACGAAACTACCTACCCACAAACTTTCAATCTTATTGCTCCAAAATTACACCCTTTATCATGTACAGAAGATTTATTTATTCAACCCCCCAAACAATGAGAACCAAAAGCAATACCATCCAAGATATCTTTCGAAAATATTTACTCACAAAGTTTTAACCCTATTACTTCAAAATTGCGACGTTTATCGTATAAACAAGATTTATTTCCTCCCACGGGGGTTAACCCCCTAACCAATTCGAACCAAAACCAATCCCATTCAAGTTATCATACAAAAATATCTAGATACAAACTTTCAACCCTATTGCTACAAAATTGCGCCCTTCGTTGTGCAAACAACGCTAAAATACATAAGCACATACATCTCTCTCTCTCTTTCTATATATATATATATATATATATATATATATATATATATATATATATATATATATATATATATATATATATATATATATTTATTCATATGTATGTATATATATATATATATACATATATATATATATATATATATATATATATATATATATATATATATATATATATATATTTATATATATATATATATATATATATATATTTATTTATATATATATATATATTTATATATATATAAATATATATATATATATATATATATAGTATATATATATATATATATATATATATATATATATATATATATATATATATATATATATATTCATATAGACATCATAAAGGGCATGAAACGAAAAATTATTTTGGTACTAGGTCCAACTTTGCTAATTGCACCGACTCGAAAAAACAGCAAAATTGGCACTTAAACAGAGGAATTATTAAATTTCGAGTCGGCACCAAGCCTGAATTATATTCCTTTAATAATTAAGCTATCCATATATATTGGACCGACTCAAACAGATTAGTAGGTATATACCTATGTATATATATATATATTTTTTTTTAATTTGTGAGGTTATTAATATAAGATGAAAGGAAATTATTTTCAAGATATGAGGAAAAAAGTGAAAATGGTTGCGAAGATTTTCGTTCTTATATCATATTGAAGATTAACAACAATTTTCTAATGTACGCTAAAATAACTTAACTTCCATTCGAGCATAGCTTGTCCCTTAACATAATGAAAATGTAGATATCGATGTTTATCGAAAAAATATAATATAAATAGCTGCAGTTTCTTTGAACAACACATAATCTTTTTCTCTGAATTAAAAACGATTGAAAAACTAACAGAAATTTGGTATGAACTGCTACAAAAACTATTGAGCTGACCACTAAAAATCTATAATTTTTTTTAAACCTTTCTCAACTTAAAATAAACAGTTCATATCATATCATAAATTTGTAAACGATTTCTGAATGTTTCCAATGAAGTGAAATTATTCTTTATATCGGCATGGTCGCAAAATTAGTTATTTTTACTACAAGGGAGGTAAGTGATACTTACCAATCGAGTATGTAGATTTCGTACGAGCGGCAGGGAGGACTTGATAAATAGTACGAAATCGGTAGAGAAAACTTCTACTCCAGTTATAAATGATATAAGCTGTTTTTTACTGCGATTAAGAAGAATTTCATGTGTAGTTTCTTTCGGTAAATAATTCAATAATTTTGGAGCTAGATACTAATAGCTTCTCTGTCCAATTGAGTTAGAAACCAGTGGTATACAATGGTGGTGCCTAGTTCTTGTCGCATGTGTATGATTTGAAGTGTCATATTCAGTTTTGTTTTTGTATAGTTGACATCCTATCTGAACAATGTATAATTGTCTTATATCGAATATTTGTGTATCCGTATACAACAAATTACTTGAATAGCCTGCAGGTTCGTTGATGTGTATATATATATATATATATATATATATATATATATATATATATATATATATATATATATATATAATTAAGTAAACTAGAACATTTATTTGAAACAAATCAAACAAACCTCCTAGCGGAGCTGGTTATTAGAGTTCACGAAGCATCGAAATATCCACACCTACCCTAGACGGTAATTGTTAGAAATGTTAATTTGTTTATCACAATCGATGGAAATTGATAGACAGACTGTTTAGCCCTTATTGGGGCTCATCAGTATCATCCATCTATCAAAAGTGATAACCAAACCACCATTTCAAACGGTCATACATTTTCCTTCTCGTCACTCCATGACATATAAATATGACACAGCGCCACCAGTCGGAAACAATTGAACCACATCTTTCAGACAGACGAAAACATTTCGGCAACGAGAACTCGTACGTCCGGAACACCCGAAGGTGGCTACAATATCTGCCAGGGTAAAGTTGACACATCAATTCGATGTGATTCAACATTTACACACCGCAAGCAGCAATCTCTCCGAATTTTATCGCAAAGGCAAATGAATATAAGTGAGAATTATTCGTGTTAAACGGAAAACACGCCCGTGGTTATAAAATTAAGTGAACTAGGACATTTATCTGAAACTAATCAAACAAACCTCCTAGCGGAGCTGGTTATAAGAGTTCACGAAGCATCGAAATATCCACATCTACCCTAGACGGTAATTGTTAGAAATGTTAATTTGTTTATCACAATCGATGGAAATTGACAGAGAGACTGTTTCGCCCTTATTGGGGCTCATCAGTATCATCCAGTCTATATATATATATATATATATATATATATATATATATATATATATATATATATATATATATATATATATATATATATATATAATCTAAATCCCAATAATACCTTTCGGTGTTTGGGTCTCAAAATAACATAATACTCTATTACTACAATTTAAACTTAATAATTTTCTTCCAGTCTTTCCTGTTTGCCGCTGACGCTCTAGCTTCAACGATGCTCTTCCCCCTTCTTAAAATTTCTTTTGCAACTATATCGTCCCAAGTCATTTTAGGTCTCCCTCTTTTATTCCTGTTGTCCACCCTCGCCTCCCATATCTGTCTCGCAGGTCTCTCTTCTTCCATTCTCATCAAGTGCCCCCACCACCTCATCTGCCTTTCTCCAACATAATCCTCCATTGACTCTATCTCCAATTCTTTCCTAACATCTTCGTTTTTCCATCTATCCAATCTTGTTATACCCTTTACACTCCGAAGATACTTCATTTCCATTGCCTGTAATTTGCTTCTGCTCCTTTGTGTAGTAACCCATGTTTCACAACCGTACGTTAGTACCGGTCTAAATATGCTCTTGTACACTGTCATCTTGGTTTTTTCCTTTATTTCCCTTTTCGTCAAAAATTTTCTGTTTAGAGCAAAAAATAATTTATTTCCTTTTTCTATTCTATTTTCAATATCCCTTTCTTGACTACCACTGTTATCTATATCCACTCCTAGATATGTGAAGCTATTTACTTTTTCGATTTGTTCATTATCTACTGTTATTTGCACATCCTCATCCTCCTCTATATTCGTATCTCCATAACCTTAGTCTTTTTTTTGTTTATTTCCATTTGATACTTCTTCAATGTTTCGCTCAAAATATCCACATTCCTCTGTAAAGCAATTTTCGAACCTGCCATTAAAACAATGTCATCTGCAAAAGCCAATGTTGAAGCCTCCACTTTTCTCATTTTCCTGTGTCCAACTATCAGAGTTCTCATTTTATCCTTCGTTTCTTTTATGACCTCATCCAAAAATACTATAAAATGTGCCGGGCTCAAAACTCCTTCTTTTCTTATTCCTTCTTTGGTCTGGAAACCCTCCGATCTCATATTCTTGTAGGCAACACAATTCAGACTTTCGCTGTACACACTTTCTATGGATTGCACTAGCTGTTCTGTGATTCCTCTCTTCCTCAATATTTCCCATATTTTATCCCTCCTCACTCTATCAAAAGCCTTCACAATGTCTATAAAAACAAAAAACCTACCAGTTTTCTTCACTTTCTTTATAATTTGTTTAACTGAAAATACATGGTCTTGTACACTTCTTCCCTTCATGAATCCACTTTGAACTGGCTCTAATGTATGCTCAATACAATTTCTGAGTCTCTTCTCTAAAATACCTTCATATAATTTCAGTGCTCTACTCATTAGATTTATTCCCCTATAGTTGTTACACTCCTTCTTCACTCCATTCTTAAATATCGGTACAACCAATGCCATTTTCCAATCCTCTGGTATCCTTTTTTCAGACCATGCCCTCTGACAAATTTCCATTAAAACTTCAGTGCCTTTTTCTCCCATATTCTTCAACATCTCTGGTGTTATCTGATCTTTTCCGGGTGCTTTTCCATTTTTAATTCTCTTTATTGCCTGTTTGAGTTCATCAATTTCTATCTGTTTTTCCTCTTCGCTCCCACATTGATTTTCTGTTTTCTTATCAGCAATTTTCACTCGATCCTCCCTAATTTCCTCTCCTTCCAGCAATTCCATGAAGTGCTCCTTTCACCTACCCAGTATCTCTGGATCTTCTGTCAATAATGGGAGCTTTCCAACTACGACACAGAGCGACACTGTGTGACACAGTGTTCATCGCTTCTTGTTCCAACTACGACACAGTGACACACGGACGAACACACAAAAAAGTTGAGTTAGAGCGTGTAGTGTTTCAGTGCTACCAACATTTATAGTCGATTTATTGCATTAACGTTGGCAATAGTTTTAATTATTAATTTATTAGATGATTATCATTGCATTATATCATATTAATATTTCACTTACAGTTTTCATAAGTTAACGTGATACAAAATTGGCTAATGACGGTGTACGTATTTCGTAATAAACCGAAACAGAAATCACTTGTTCATTGCCTTTTGAAATAACGATGGCTGCGCTCTCTGCCGTTTACATAAAAATCAAAAAGGCTTTCCAACAAGCACCCGTACACCGTGTTTGGTAGTGTGACACATAGTGGCACAGTGCTGCCTTGTTGGAAAGCTCACAATGTTCCTTTTCTGGACCTGACAGATGCATTTCCAATCTGTTTACCCTCTCTCATATTCTTCAATACTCTATAAAATAATTTCTGATGGTCTCTTGTATTTCTTTCCATTCTCTCTCCAAACTCCTTCCAGCTCCTCATTTTTTCCTCCTTTTTTTTTTCACAAGTTCCCTTTTTTCTTTATTCCTCTTGTAGTTACAGGATGTTCTGTTTTGTAAGTATTTATGCCAACTCTGTTTTTTCTCTTTATTGTGATTCTTCACACTTGTATTCCACCATGATGTACATTTTTTGTTCCTATTAATTTTTATACTACCGCATATTTCCTTAGCTGACTCTTGTAGGACGTTTTTGAAATTATTCCATAAATCCTCAACACTCATTTCCGTTCCTAATTCCATTCCCTTCAGTTTTTCCGTCACTGTATCCTTATATCCTTCCGCTACGTTTTCATCCCTCAGTTTGTAACTTCTTATTTTCTCATATCTTTCATTTCGTCCTACATTATATATATATATATATATATATATATATATATATATATATATATATATATATATTTGAGTTAGGTTTTCTTGCACTGTATAATACTATCTTTGGGTTTCTTGTTCTTGAGTTTTTAGTGCTTATTGAAATATAGATGAAAGCATTTGTTATTAAAAATTTTTTGTTTACTTCTTAGACATACACGTGTTTCGGTCTGGTTTGACCATTTTCAATGTCTTCAACTTTGTACTACAAATTAATATAAACATTACAGCTCCTTTACCAAGCTAGTTAGTCGAGTATGTTAGGTACGCTGGCTAGCATTTGGGAGGTCTCGGGTTCAAACCCCGGGGCCGACTGGTCTGCCATGAGTTTTTCTCAGAGGTTTCCTCATGGTAATGTAAGTCACTGCTTGCAAACTTATAAGGCGAATGCTGGGCCAGTATTAATCCTCTGAACCCTACCCACACTTCCTATGTTCCATAAATATCCCGTCTCACCTTTCCTTAATGCGATGAACAAAACTAAATTTGAATTTACTACGTTTATTATCACAAAATATTTTGAAAAATTTAACACTGCGATTGCAATTTCGGTCACTAGACCATCATCGGGCAGATTGAGTTAAGAACTGAATACAGAAATAATGATTTGCGCCTACGGGTGGGAAAGAATTATTGCAGGTACTTAAATAGACAAGAGGAACATATTTCAAGAAGGGCTAATCGAGTGAATTACCCAAATTGGTACAATACAATGTTCTTAGAAAGGTCGTTATTGTTTGAATACACTAAATATAGGAGAATATATCAGATCAATCTGGTCGTTCAGCAAGGTATCTTTTGCATTATGATTGAGTTTAAAAATTTCTAATGATTCTAAATAAGTAAGTTTGGTTCCTTTCGGTAATTTGTGCATGATTTTAAAATTATCTATTTGTGGAAATGGGTGGTGGTTTTCACGGCAATGATTTGAAATCCGTTTTATTTTTCAAAAAAGATTGTTGGTGTTCTTTAAATCTTGTCTTGAACGATCGACCAGTCTGACCTATATATACTCCTTTACATACAGGACAAATCAACTTATAAACTCCTGAACTTTCAAATTTTGAAGTGATATCTTTGGCATTGAATAAAAATCCTGAGAGTTTTGTCTTAGGTTTGAAAGCAATTTTGATATTACATTTAGGTATGACATTAGCAACTTTTTCTGTTAGAGGACCAAAATATGTTAAAGATGTGAATTTTTCCGATGAGTTAGTTTAGAGTTTATAAGTTGATTTGTCCTGTATGTAAAGGAGTATATATAGGTCAGACTGGTCGATCGTTCAAGACAAGATTTAAAGAACACCAACAATCTTTTTTGAAAAATAAAACGGATTTCAAATCATTGCCGTGAAAACCACCACCCATTTCCACAAATAGATAATTTTAAAATCATGCACAAATCACCGAAAGGAACCAAACTTACTTATTTAGAATCATTAGAAATTTTTAAACTCAATCATAATGCAAAAGATACCTTGCTGAACGACCAGATTGATCTGATATATTCTCCTATATTTAGTGTATTCAAACAATAACGACCTTTCTAAGAACATTGTATTGTACCAATTTGGGTAATTCACTCGATTAGCCCTTCTTGAAATATGTTCCTCTTGTCTATTTAAGTACCTGCAATAATTCTTTCCCACCCGTAGGCGCAAATCATTATTCTGTATTCAGTTCTTAACTCAATCTGCCCGATGATGGTCTAGTGACCGAAATTGCAATCGCAGTGTTAAATTTTTCAAAATATTTTGTGATAATAAACGTAGTAAATTCAAATTTAGTTTTGTTCATCATGTTAAATTATCACGTAGTAACGACGGATTCCATCAACTATTTCCTTAATGCACTTGTACATACAGGTGTATCCTCTGATCTGGCTGAAGGAGTTAATCCCAAACTCAAGCTGCCCGCCTCCCTGACACATACTTCAGGGAGGAATGAAACACGTGTGTTTCCTTTTTTTCCAGCTCCATTGCTTAAAAGATAATAGATTCTTACCTATCTTATATATAATTATGTTCTTTAATATTATATTCCAGATTGATTGACCGAACAGGTTATCTTATTTATTATGATTTTGGTGTTCTGTATCATTGTTTCCGACTGGTGGCGCTATGTCATATTTATATGCCATATAGTCACTGGAAGGAAAATATAATGCCGTTAGAAATATTTGGTTGGATATCACTTTCGATGGATAGATGATACTGATGAGCCCCAAATAAGGGCGAAACAGACTGTCTATCATTTCCATTGATTGTGATAAACAACTTAATGTTTCTAACATACACCATCCTAAGGTATATGGCGGCATTTCGATGTTTCGTGAACTCGTATAACCAGCTCCGCTATGAGGTTTGTTTGATTAGTTTCAAATAAATGTCCTAGTTCACTTCATTTTATTGCCACGAACGTGTATCGTTAACACGAAGAATTCTGTTTCCTATATATATATATATATATATATATATATACACATATATAATTATTTATTCGAATTGTTGTTGCCTGTGAACTATTTCTAATCTCTTGATAATTATTAGCAATAACAGGCTTGCTGAATCTTAAAAAACTCGATTTTATTAAAAAGTTGACGTTTCGCCACGACATTCGTGGCTTTATCAAAACTTTTGAAAAAATTGAAATTTCTTTGACATTTATTGATTTCAAAAAAATTTGAATAGACAAAGACTACTATGTCTAACTAAAATTTTTCGGCTGTGGTCATTCTTTGTTATTTATTACGTGCTATTCAGTCCAATATTAACATTCAAATCTGTTATTATTAGATGGTAAGGGAAACCACAGAAACCTTTACCCACGTAATGTTCGAAATAGTTTCAAATTATTTTGATTTTGAAGAGTCAAAGAATAGGGTACTATGTATCTTTTTTTCAAAAATTTCTCATTGCGGCTGTGGCCGTCTTCAGTTATTAATTACGTGCTATTTAGTCTAATATCAACAGACAGGTCTGTTGATATTAGATGGGAAGGGAACCACAGAAACCTTCACCCACGTAATGTACAAAATAAGTTTAAAATATTTGATTGTTGTCTTTAAAAAGACATTACTTGTAATTTTGGAGATCACATGTTCTAAACTATACTTTCTTTTTAGAAAAATTGAAAATTCTAGATGTTTAGATTTTGTCTAAGAAGATGAGTTGTTATGGTTAGAGTTTGTTTGTTGAATTATTCTGTTTTGATTTATATTGTTTCTTAGAAAAATTAAAGAATTAAATCTGCGTATATTGACTCAAATGTTTGATATCTGTTCTATCATTAACGACTTTATTTAAATTTTTTTGAATATGTAACATTTCTAAAATTTCTCTGCGTTTTTGATCTTTTTCTATTTCTAAAATTTTTGTGCTATTAAAGTTGAAAGTATGATTCTCATTGTTTTTATGTTTTATTAGTGCTGTGGTTTGTGTTCTGGTATATTTGTGTGCTTTTAATCTTTCTTCTAAATTTTGAAAAGTTTGTCCTATATATGATTTATTACAATTATTACAGGGTATACTAAAAACAACATGAGATTTCTGCAGAAGGGGTGTTTTACTTTTTAATTTAGAATATATTTGTTTAATTTGATTTTGTGCAGTGTGGGCTACTTTAATATAGAGTGGATTCAACAAGCCTGTTATTGCTAATAATTATCAAGAGATTATATATATATATATATATATATATATATATATATATATATATAATAAATATATATTATTTTTTTTGTTATGTACATCTGCGGTTGTTCTTGAGGTATAACAAATCTGCTAAATATTGATAAATTCTATGTAAATGTTTGCATCTCAAAACTATTGTGAAGGAAGAGACGATTAATTTCATGAGTGACAAATTTTCAAAGTGTACCTTTTTTTTAACTACTTGAGGTTTTGCGAACCAAGAACACAGCTTCTGCAGCTTGATTAAGAGAGTTGAATTATGGTAAATGGATTGAGGTGATGGTATCAATTCTTTTTCTGGGTAATTCACTCAAGTAAATACCTATCTTTTGAATATTGATAAGAAGATTTTATGATTTTTCCAGGGTCACAAGATTGATAATTTTTTGTGAATTGCATTGATGTAACAAAGGTTATACTTGAAAATTTCATGGGCTTCTGAGGATTTTCAATTGTATTGTATGTATGCATTGTAAAATATGTATCTTTATAGATTTCTAACTACTCTAAGGGAAGGGCCCATAAGGGTTTCAATTGATTTCTCCTACCGCGGCAATTTTCATGTTGAAATTTCAAGCGTTTTAGAGCATTTTCGAGTATTGCGCATCTCTTCAACCACTCAAAATTCAGTTAGAAGGCTGAAATTTTTTTATGTAAATTTGGTTGAGATGTTTGGGGGTTTTAAATATTTGGTATTACCGCCATTAATTTTATGCAGAAATTTCTATTCCAGATTGAGAGTTTGCATGTAGAAAAATTAAGGGGAAACACGACCTTATCTGGTGCCCACGCGTATTCTGTTGTATTGTTGTATAGTGTATACAAAGCTTGGCATTCAAAATTTTTTACATGTAATATTGTGAAATTTTCTTATCAGTGAAACTGACTTCAGAATAGAATGCGATAATGAGTTATTGGTGTTACAAAATTAGTTGAGAAAAAATATCACTAGTAAAAACTTTTTAAATATAAGTTTAACACTCATTAGAATACTTTGACATGACACGAATGTAGGGTATTGAAAATCGGCAATGGTTATGCATATTTGTTATCAATACCTAATTATTTGTATGAAAGACAATACGAAAAGGAAGATAAAAACAACATCAGTACAGTTCATTCAATCATATTCCTTTTTCAGAGGGCGTTCCACGTTCCCTGAAATTTTTCAATCAATGCTGCCGTCCATTAGTTGTATTATACGTTCTGTTCAAACGTCAGGGTAGTATTTAATACATTCTTCAGTTATATCCTGTGAAGTGAGTTACGTTCGATTGATTATTTTTAACTTCAATAATCTATCTGTTTCGTTATATTACAGAATAAAAGGATAAATAACTTTATAAAGAAACAAAAAGAGATATCTATAATATATATATATATATCTAAATATATATATATATATATATATATATATATATATATATATATATATATATATATATATATATAATATGGATATCTCTTTTTGTTTCATATCGAATGTATGTTTTCAATTCCGAGTGATGTTCTGGAAGCATCTGCTTCATTTCTATTCAGAAGGGTATTCCACTTCAAATAAAATGATCAATTCAGTTATGGTTCTCATACGTGATCGAATAATATGAATACTTATTAATTCTTTTTTGTAGTAATATTCAAGAGAAAATAGTTAAATTATTCAATTTGATTGAGAAAAGCATGAGCAATAGAGCTCCGTCATTCTTGTTCTTCTTTAAATACAAATTCTTAACCCTGTAATTCAATCTGGATGATCTAGGAGGTGCGGAGAACGTTAAAACCCACTGAAATCTCTATATCAAAATATAGGTGGTTGAAGAAAATGGTTGAAACGAAAAATTTATTTGTATTAACTTTAACTCAGTCCTCGTAACAAATTGCAACCCTCAAATAGTCTAACTTAATCTCCAGAATTAGTGGAAGCGCAAATCCCCAAAATCAGAAAAAAACGAGAAACCCACATATGAAAACGTTGGCGGTCAAAGAGTTTATACTCAAAGTTTATACTTCAAAAAACACATCAAATTCATCCACGTACAAAGTTTCCATCCTCTAATTCAATTTTGAATAGTGCCAAGTACTTTAAAACCATGTTTCTGATAGCTCCATATTGTACCCCCTAGAAGACTGAATTTCCGATTTGTTGATCATAAGGGAGCATCCATTAATTACGTGAGAGAATGTTTGCGATTTTTCGCTACCCCCACCCCCCTTGGTGAGATGTCGTGAGATTTTGCTCGACCCCCTCCTCCGTCCTCGAATCTCACGTGAGATTTTTCAAAATGCGTATTTGCTATGTAAATGAGTTAAACTGTGCTCGATTCCATTAGATTCATGTAAAAAAACAATTTTCTTATAATTTCTTCAATTTAAGACTAGATTTTTAATGACGTAGGAAAGAATCATAATGAGATTTAATAATAAAATACTTAAAAAGGAACTTCTGAAATTTGTTAAAGAATATTCACTCTAATTCAACCCACGTAGACTCATGTATGATCTCAAGAGTGACTACTACGTTAACACTTTTTATTTCGCCAAAACTTCAATAAAAAATTCTATTAGTTCAAGTAAATTAGTAATAATTTATACAAATGTGGAAAAAATGAAATTAATAATAAAACAATTGTTGTAATAAGTCATACAAATTTTTTTCAGTGAAAATCATTCGTGCGTCGTATGTTTATTATAAAAGGATATGGCATTATTTTTTTATGAACAATCATCACATCGTAGCGTATTTTTTTCGTTAATAATTACCGAATTACTGTTTCAGAAGGGGAGCAAAGTATGCTTTTTGCCCCCCCACTTTTTGAGAAATAAAAAATATTTATATCTCTTCAAAGCTCAGTTCTGACTGCAAGTGGCGCGTTGGAAGGGGTAAGATTACTAACGAAAATATACTGGACGATCTTCGTTCCGAAGAAAGATTTGAAGATATTTATAAGGACGTTGAAGATCTTGCCGATAAGTTGGATTTAAAGTACCCATCTGAACCAAGGAAAAGAAAACCACCACGAAGATTGGAACAAACCAAAAATCCTGAACAAACCAAAAATCCTGACCATGAAAACGCGATTGAAAAAATTTTTTTTTGAGGCAATCGATCTTTTGAAAAAACAGCTTGAATCTAGATTTGACCAAAAGAGCTTGAAAGCTGTAGCGTCGTTAGAAAATATTTTGTTTTGTGCTTCTAAAGGTAAGGTGCCAACCATAGAAGATCTAAGAGAAGCCCTCGGAAAATATGATGAGGACTTTGATATCGAGGACCTCCATACACAATTGAAAATGATGAAAAATTTGCCTGGGGGACGATTGAAATCTTACGTCGAGTTGGCTGATCTTTTTCGAACTTCATCCACTGTAACGAAGAATATTTTCAACGAAGTCACGAAATTGCTCACACTGTTGTTAACAGTCCCAGTTTCTGCGGCGACATCGGAGAGATCATTCAGCGCCTTAAGACGTCTGAAAACATACCTTCGGGCAACAATGACTCAAAAAAGATTGAACCACGTGACGCTGCTTCACGTTCATAAAGAAGAAACGGCGTCCATCGATATACATAAAGTATTGAGAGAATTTGTTTCGCGCAAGGACAGATCAGTTGTTTTTGGTAAAATATAAAATTGTATGTTAACTATGTCAAAAAGTGTTCAATCTTTACGTTAAAAAAATAAAAAATATTTTGAACGTGAACCAATTTTTTTATTAAATAGCAAATAAATTTTTAGTTCAAATAAATCTTTTCAAATTGATCAACAAAGCTTACACAGTAATGATAATTAACAAAGTTACACATTTCACTGACTACTCTACAATTTTTATTACCAGTATATATCAATGCTGATAAAAACAGTTACATGGGGTTAGGTAGTAAAAAATTTTTCACTTTCGGTTTGCCCCCCCAAAAAAATTTACCTTCCGGCGCCTATGCGAATAATGTTTGAAAAATACTTATTTAATAAATTGTTGCCTAACAAATGAATTTATTCATAGTTAATAAATTCTTCTATCAGCGCATAATTAAACTGCGATGATTATTAATTATGTATGATTTAGCCATATTTTAGTGGAGAAACATTTTTTACTTCATTGATCCAGTCTTCTCGAAATTTGAGACTGAGTGAGATTTCGCTCGACCACCTCCAACCACTTCCCCCCTCAAACACCTCATAATTATTGGATACCCCTAATTCATTTCTAAATCCTTTGTCGGACATGAATATCTTCGCCAATTTCTTCTACAAATTTTCAAGATGTCAATATTATAAGATTTAAAAACCAACCTGCACCTCACTCTTGAAAAAACGACTGAAAATGAGCGCTTTATGAATCCAAGACGGTTTTGTCTTCTGGCTGCGGTCCTGTATGTGCAGTGAAAATCAACAGTAGAACAAAAAATTTTCCATAATGCCATTTGGACCCGTCTTGTATAAGGACGGAATTTGCTTGCGTTAATCAGACCTGTTTATAAAGAGTCGTGAAAAGCTTTTGTTGAGTTTTTACGTCTCTAGACAATAGAAATATAGGGTAATTTGGCAAATTCACTTCACATTTTCATTCGTGTTGCACCTTCCCGTAGCAGCATCATTTGCCAGTGCATTAAAAAGTAATATAAAAGTGTTTATTGATGACCTAACTTCACTTCGTTATCACATTATTATGCTTGTAATGTATCGCTAGAGAGCAAATCTCTTAATTTCCTATAATAATTTTCCTATAAGTATCATCGAAATCTAATTAAGAACTAGGAGCTGAAAATGAACTGATTCGAAGTAGGGGAGACCGGGTACAAAAGTAACATTTTGTACTTTAGCCTTGGTTTCTCGTTAGGTGTTATTATTTCGGTGAAATTGATATAGCCATACATAAATTTCGTTTATGTTCTATACATTAGCATCTTAAATTACCTTATAATTGTGTATTTTGCATGAATCACAGAAACTTTAAAAAAAATTGTCATTTGTTACTTTCGACCACGTTGGCGGGCCGAAAGTAACACGTTGTGGGTCGAAAGTAACAGGGAAAAGGGGTTCGTAATGAATATGATATGACATATTTAATCAAATAAATATTTATTGGAAAATTCAGTGTCAGTCTTCTCTATTCAGACTCGCAATTATGGCACACATAATTCATTGACGCATTCAGTACCTATGAGACCAAATTTCGCATTCGAAACAATGTAAACTTTGCTCATTCAGTCGACTATTGCTAAAATTTTCTAAACAAACAAGGTAGAAGCAATCTTCGTCTTCAAATTTATTTTCCTTGTCTACAACTGCGCTGGTATTTCTAGCTTAAATTTTTTTATATATCTATGTAATGTAATATGGCAAACATTCAATTTTTTTGGCCATGGCTCTAATTTTTTCACCATCATTAAAATGCTCTTCAGCCGCTTTTCGATAGACTTCCATGTTAGTGTTATTCGTGCGGTGGTTGTTATGTGTTGTCGAGGCATTTTGTTGAAATAAACACACACACATAAGAAGTTTACTTAGAGCAAATTAATATGGGGACAAAAGTAACATGCTACTTATGTACCCATAGGGCTGCGTTTCTTTTGTACCCTACAGCATTTTTTTTAGAACATGAAAGATAACCTTGAAACGGAACATGCTAGACAAAAACGAATTTAAGCACTGTAAAATCAATCTAATCGAGCATCAATATGCAAATATTCAGATTAATATCATCCCTTTAATACTACATAAACTTTAAATAAGTAAACGTCAAAAAATTTACTTTTGATTTGTGAAATCACGTAGCTTCCTCTCACACGATCTAACAGTGCGTGGCGCGAGCGGCGATTGAATGCAACTGAAGGTGGCGCCACTGGCTATCACCTGACAGCAGCTAAGTGGTGTTTTGACAATTCTTTAAACCTACAGAGCATTTGTTACTTTCGACCCGCCGTTACTTTTGTACCCGGTCTCCCCTACCTATACCGTCATCGGTATAGGTAGATTTTCTATATTATTTCTTACTACATACTTGTATTTTTTTGCAAGTATGGAAGTCATTTGCCATATTCTTCGATATATATATATATATATATATATATATATATATATATATAAATATATATATATATATATATATATATATATATATATATATATATATATATATATATATATATATATATATAATTATATATATATATATATATATATATAAATATATGTATACATGTACCTATACGTATATGAAAAGTCCTTGAAACTATTTGGGACATCAGCAAAACGCAAATGTACTTAAAACATTATAATTCCAATATTTCGACAAAGAGTATTGTCATCATCTACAGAAATTAAAGTTCCATGATATAATTGACATATGTGAAAACTTATATCACTCACACTATCAGTGGGAATGGTCGCTATTTTGGAATTATAATGTTATAAGAGTACACTTGAGTTTTGCTGCTGTCCCAAATAGATTCAGAGACTTGTTCTTAACTAGTCAGCAAAAAAGACTATCTCTCCTCTTTATATATATATATATATATATATATATATATATATATATTATATATATATATATATATATATTATATATATATATATATATATGTATATATATATATATATATATATATATATATATATATATATATATATATATATATATATATATATATATATAAGTAAGAATTATTCGTGTTAAACGGAAAACACGCCCGTGGTTATAAAATTAAGTGAACTAGGACATTTATTTGAAACTAATCAAACAAACCTCCTAGCGGAGCTGGTTATAAGAGTTCACGAAGCATCGAAATATCAACATCTACCCCAGACGGTAATTGTTCGAAATGTTAATTTGTTTATCACAATCGATGGAAATTGATAGACAGACTGTTTCGCCCTTATCGGGGCTCATCAGTATCATCCATCCACCAAGAGTGATAACCAAATCAACATTTCAAACGGTCATACATATTTCTTCTAGTAACACCATGACATATAAATATGACACAGCGCCACCAGTCGGAAACAATTGAACCACATCTTTCAGAACAGAAGAAAACATTTCGGCAACGAGAACTAGTACGTCCGGAACACACGAAGGTGGCTACCATATTCGCTAAGCAAGAGTAAAGCTTACACATCAATTCGATGTGATTCAACATTACACACCGCAGGCAGCAATCGCCCCGAATTTTATCGCAATGGCAAATGAATATAAGTAAGAATTATTCGTGTTAAACGGAAAACACGCCCGTGGTTATAAAATTAAGTGAACTAGGACATTTATTTGAAACTAATCAAACAAACCTCCTAGCGGAGCTGGTTATAAGAGTTCATGAAGCATCGAAATATCAACATCTACCCCAGACGGTAATTGTTCGAAATGTTAATTTGTTTATCACAATCGATGGAAATTGATAGACAGTGTAATGATAGTGTGTAATGTTGAATCACATCGAATTGATATGTCAGCTTTACTCTTGCTTAGCGAATATGGTAGCCACCTTCGTGTGTTCCGGACGTACTAGTTCTCGTTGCCGAAATGTTTTCTTCTGTTCTGAAAGATGTGGTTCAATTGTTTCCGACTGGTGGCGCTGTGTCATATTTATATGTCATGGTGTTACTAGAAGAAATATGTATGACCGTTTGAAATGTTGGTTTGGTTATCACTCTTGGTGGATGGATGATACTGATGAGCCCCGATAAGGGCGAAACAGTCTGTCTATCAATTTCCATCGATTGTGATAAACAAATTAACATTTCGAACAATTACCGTCTGGGGTAGATGTTGATATTTCGATGCTTCGTGAACTCTTATAACCAGCTCCGCTAGGAGGTTTGTTTGATTAGTTTCAAATAAATGTCCTAGTTCACTTAATTATATATATATATATATATATATATATATATATATATATATATATATATATATATATATATATATATATATATATATATATATATATATATATATTTATATATATATATATATATATATATATATATATATATATATATATATATATATATATATATATATATATATAGATATATATATATGTAAAAAGTTATCCAAATCAATTCTGATGAAATAATAGGACAAATTCATTCATCCACTACGATATTCAATTCTACGAGAGAAAAAATAATACTTGTAGTAATGAACAACCAGAATCGTGTTCGAACAGAAAATAAAAGCATGTAATGTGTCTACCAACATAATGTGCTCTTAGAAAATATTTCATTGCATCTGAACTAAAGGACAATATTCAGATTTTTTGTTTCCAAAACATACCAAACTTGTGTCAGATTCTGGTGTGATTCATGTTTTTGTAAATTTGGGTCTTTCAGTTGAAGTCAGCAAATGCAAACGGCATTTCAAATACAATTCAACAAAACGAAACTTCCATCCAATGATAAAGATAAAATTATACGGTGAAATCATAACAACTGGAATTCAGCGACTGCCTGCGAAGTGAAGTAATGCCTGTTTGTAGTTAATTAGAGTTTGAAAATATTGGTTTTCATTTTGTTGAGTTGAAATTCACTTCTCACAATTTACTTGATAAACTTTTATACCTCTGAAAATTAGTATCGTTATTCGATTCTCTAAGGATTCGCAAGGTATGAATTTATTTTGATAATATTGAACCCCATTATGAGAATACCTTAATTTTTGGCACTCTCGAAACTTGCGGAAACTAAATCATATTCCGAAATCGTTTTTCTTGTCAAATAAATTAGAATAGTGAGTATCTTATTTAGTTTGTTTGAATTCATTCTTTTTTTTACTCAATAAATATTATTTGAAATTGAAAAACAGCGAAATAGTGGATCAATTGAGTCTCATTCAGTTTTAAATAACGATCCATATCTTATAAAGGTGAGCTTCAGAATAAGATTTTCGATATGAATTTGGGCATTAACTCCAATATTATTCGATAACTAATACTGATAAATTGAAACTTGGAAATATATTCGAAAACTTTTCGTGCACCGCACTGGCGACTGGTGAATAATTTTTGTATGGAACAAAGCTGAAGTTTGTGGCTGGAGTACACTGACTCTATTCAACTATTGAATTAAATTCATTCAATGCTCTGCTTTGACAAGAGCAACCAATAAATCGCGCAATACGTCTCCGATCAATATGAACGTCATTTGTTCAATGCTGTGTTTTTGTGTAATTTTAAAATGTTCTTGTGCCGAACTACGAAACGAAACTGTTTATACACCTGTAGTGTTATGGCACGGAATGGGTGAGTTCTGACGTTCACAATTTTAAGTGAGAATCCCATCTTTCCTTCAAGGTTAAGGTTATGTGTCTAAATGTCAATCAGTAGCGTAGTTGAGAAGTTGAATATCTCAGTTCAATATCTCAGTCAAGTACCTTCTCGTTCAGTAATTTTTTTAGTAAATCAAGTATGGGTTCTCTTCGTTATATTTATTTTTGATTTATTTTGTATTGTATAAGAAAATGTATGATATGCAGATTCCGGCTTTCATTCATTCTGTGTGAGAGAGTAACCGGAAGATTTTCGATATTTAATACTTCAATAATGGGGAGGAAACATGTGATTAGTTGTTGAATCAAAAAATTTACAATTGATACAATATTCACATAATATGTTATTTTATTGAGATTAAACATGTTATTAGAAGGAAATAATGATCTCTCATTATCAATAATTCTATTTATTAACGTATAGATATCATTTATGCTTATATTAAATTTTTTTTTATAAATTAGTCATCTTCAAAAAAAAAATTGTCTAAGACGTGTCAATCATCTGGTGATAAGAAAGTTATTAGTGATGATATATGTTCTGGTAATAAGGTAACTCATAGAAATTGGGTCGATCTAATTCACGTCCAGAAATGAACTAGGTGATTTCATATAAATTTATTTTATGCTAATTTTCAAGTACCCATACTGGTGATTTGAGCATTGAAAGATCCAAATACTGAAAAAGATTTCATAATGCAAAATGACCATCTTCTGGAAATTCCGAGAGAGTGTCACGGTAACAATTGGGTCTTATAGGGTGACTGCACCAGTAATCGCCACTTTAAGACAAATTTTTTGCTTTTTTACATATTTACAGCTAAATTACGCGAAATAACAAATTTCGTTGTTTTGAGCTGATGAAATGTCCCTTCTTTAATATCGTAACAACGTTAACTCATTGATTTTTAATATAATTTTTCGAAAAATTTGGAATTTTTCAACGGTCCATCCGCAGCCAGTAATTGCCACTGAAATTCTGAAAATTTCCAATAATTGCCATGTTTCATTCTATTAATTGCCACTGCAGAGAATAGCCTCTCAGCTTGGAATATGAACATGTAAAAGGGTGAAAATATTTCGAATCGAGTTCGAATACCAACTAACAAGATATGAAAAATAACACATAGGATAAATAAATAAAAAATAGTAAATAATTTTATTTCAAAAATAAATCTTATTTTCTTTGGTATCAAAGCATAAAATCTCAAGTACATTTTAAACAAAATATTAAAAATATGTCAAAATCTAAAGAACCATAAACATTTGAATATAAAACTGGAAAAAAACTGAATATTGAATTGGTGAAGAGCAATTAAACGATACTATATCCCAAAATCCATCTGTTCTCGCCTATCCAAAGTAGGTTCAAGTGAAACTTTTATTATATCATCTTTTAATACATTATCACTGTCTTTTTCAGGCTAAAAAATTTTTCCACCAAGGAACTTAGTAAATTTTACAAAATAATCATCCACATTCACGTCTATAATTTGTCCAATGAAATGCTTCACCGATTTTTTTGTCGAATATTTAACAAGGACCCATTTTCCCAGTCCTGGAAGGTCCATGTCAACATCTTGTCATTATTCTCCAAATGGCTATCGTTATCACTATCTTCATAAGGTATAATTTCATCTTTCTCAGATTCCTCCGAGCTTGAACTCAGTTCGAACAGTTTTCGTTTGTTGGTTTTTCCTTCTTTCTTCGTTTTCATTTCTTCCACCTTCTTAAGTTTTTTTAACTCTCTCTCCTGCTTTCTATTTTCCTTTCCTTTTTCTTTCCTCAACTTCTCGTTTTCTTTTTTGAGAAAATAATTTTTACACTCTTTTGAAGTAATAACTGATGGCTCTTTTTCAATTTTCCTAACGATTTATTTTGTTACATTCGTTGTTGGCCATCGAATTGCTTTGGAAAAAGGTGATTCTTCTTCTTTTTCAACGATTTCACCCAATTTCTGTGACGTTTTGGAAGTATTTTCATTAGTCTTTTCATGAATAATTTAAACCACTTTTTTCCAGGCTTATCATCAGAGAAGGATTTACCCTCTCATTATTAATGACAATTTTCTTGACTGTATTCAAAATATCCTCTTCAACAAGAGGAAACCTCATTTTAGATTTATCAATAATCCATTTCACTAAACGTTGTTCTTCATTTTCCGTAAATATCGTTTTAGGGCCCATTTTTCTTTTCTCTGGTGTCTTCCCAGAGACTTTGTTTCCTAAAGTTCTTCGTGGAACATTATATTTCTCCGAAGACGCTTTTATGGAACTACCATGTTTCACCTCAGCGATAGCTTTCACCATGTTTCACCTCAGCGATAGCTTTCACCATAGACTCTTCAGAATAACGAAAAAATATTATATTTCCCTTTTGTTCTGTCATATTCGAACTTTCTGTAAAAACGATCCAGTAAGTGCCACAGTCATAACCAAAAATTGCCACCCCATGGCAACTACTGGTTCCGTCTATGCCAGCGAGTTGTCAATTGACTGGTATTTCATATTTATAATATTAGTTCTTTTGAAATCATAACAGTTAAGTTTTTCAATGTTGTCCACATATACCAATAATTGCCATGTTGTGGCAATCTTTGGCATTCCAATAAAATGTTGACTAATAATTGCCACCCCATGATATCTCATAAATGCTAATCATATACTGAAGAAAAAGAACAACACATGAAATACGCACCCTTTAATTAAACTCACATAGAAGTTTTTTCTCAATGTAACAACTATTTCAAGAAAAAATTATTAAAATGTAATCCACTTACCCTAGTATGATCGCCCAACAGTTATACATAACCTCCATGTGAAATTGGCGCGAAATTATACAACAGTTATACCTGACGTTATGCCATCTGTAGGTGAGTGAAAAAATTGCAGGGCTCTACAGAAATGTGTCAATATCAAACCGAGGAAAGGCGGTCTCTACATATTTGTAGGAATTCTTGTTATCAAAGAAGAAATTTGAAAGTGGCAATTACTGGAGAGGTGGCGACTACTGGTGCCATCACCCTATATATAGAAATTATAATTGAATAATTTCAATTCGAATAAGATATACTGTTTCATTTATTAAGTTCGAACATCAAAAACTTTTGAACTATGCTACTAAGTATAACATAAATATTATAATGACATCTAATCTACAAATGATGTTCTTCCATATATTTTCCATGTGTCTTCCTTCTTGAGACTGAAGTTTTTTTTTTCAAGGGATGGTGGTACACAGGCGAGTTTTGCTCATATGTTCCACCATCCATCCTTATGGGCCTGTATACTGTGTGCATTAGTCAGTAATGTGATACAATTTCAAATAGAACTTCTAAATCTCATGAACATCACATCTATATCTTACCCGGGATACCGTAGCGCCTGATAGATTGAATTGCATTGTGCAAATCTTAGATACATTAGTTCAGAATTGGTTACTCACGAAATGATTATTGTGCTCATTTATTTTTCCTGTTCTTACTCTTAGAACGGAGTTCTTCAAAATCTCATTTGAAATTCCACCGAGTAATTCCATGCAGTAATATGAGAAAATACATATTTATATTATCATTTTGAATAGCAATGGATATATATATATATCCATTGCTATTCAAAATGATAATATAAATATGCATTTTCTTATATTACTGCATGGAATTACTCGGTGGAATATATATTTATTTATATATATTTATTTATATATATATATATTTATATATATATATATATATATATATATAACAAGTTTGAGAAATGGAACTTTGAGTTTAACGATTTCCACATATAATAAAACAACAACAGTTGCACAACGCGTTTCGCTGAGACTACAGCTTCTTCAGGTCCGAATTTCAAGCTGAAACAGTTTGAGTTTGAAACTCGCTCTTCAAGAAGCTGGAGTATTCATTATATATATATATATATATATATATATATATATATATATATATATATATATATATATATATAATATATGTTTCGAAAACTTCACTTCAATAAAATACACTCGAGCCCAAATTAAGAAGTATATTGATCTTTTTAAAATGCCTGTAAGTACTCAACTTTGCAACAAATTTTTATTATTGGAGTCACGTGTGGATAATATGTTCGTATCAAATAGTGTGTATATATATATATATATATATATATATATATATATATATATATATATATATACTCTTTTAATGATATATACTCTATTAATGATATATACAAAATACAAATTCATCAAAAGGCAATCGACCGGAGTCCTTCAGCACATTAACTTAATATTTCTATGCATTTGTCGATGTTTCTTGCCAAATATTTGCTAATATGTTAAAATATTATTTTCGGTTAGTTGTTTTGTATTGCTTTACTTCGATATTGTGTAATTCAATTTTATCGTCATCAATTATATAAATCAATCCAATATTGCATAACTATATCGCAAGAGACACTACCAGTCATGCCTCTTTGAACATTGTTCAATTATCCCATCAAAATACTGATTCAAATTGACGAGACTAATTTCTTAAGTCGGAAAATAAATGTTCAAAACTGTCATATTACTGTACAAAGTTTAAATTAAAAAATGACTATCTATTAACAAACTTCCTTCACATCCGGTGGCAATATCTGTTCCAGTAAGAAATTCATGGTGAAATGTTCTTCAACATTACAAATATATGTAAATTGATGAATTAGGTAGTTGTTTGAAATATTCTTTATTTGGAATATCTCGAGAATATTTTGTGAATTGAAAATCCTACAGAATGTAACCCACAGGCTTGATACCAAACTATCAATTGCATATCCAGCTTTAGTGAGAAGTTCTATGTTCTAGAAAAAAAACACTAATATATCCCATGTTGCTCCTAGCTGCGAATTCTTTATAATGATGTGTCAAACTTGTTGATCGGACCCTTTCCTGGGCCAGAAGAGTCTTCCGAATGTTATGTCCATTTTTCTGTACACGATTTCTTCAATATCTTCGGCGAATTGCGTCAAAAAAAGACATTTCATTATGGAGTTTTAGTATCTTCAAAACGGGCATGATGGGTTGGTCCTAGAGTCGAAAAACCTACTTTTGAGGCTAATTTTTGGGAAAATCCTGCGAGGTTCAACCTCAGAGACTTGTAACTGGCCTACCTAAACTGCCGCCATCTTGACCAAAGTGACCATTGAATATGGGTAATTCATTTGATTTTTGAAGAATTGTGAATGACAGGAATGATACGTGTGAGTCATTTCGTCAGGCAAGCGATTACACCCAGTAAAGATACAAAATTATACTAACAAGAAATGGAATATTGTGATGATAAAACTGTAAAACCATGAAGATTTCATAAAATACCAGATGTTAGGAGTAAAAGTTACTTCAAGGTTCGCAGAATATTCTTACGCTAAAGAGAATTGTCTTACAAATCTCTAGAGAACGCTAGTATCTAGTCTGTGGAACTGAAGAATCATAGCATTATAATCTCTTTTGTTTTCAGTGAGATTGACATATTTGCTCGCATTTCAACTTTTTTCTAGTGACTTGTAGTATATAGAACCGACATTAGAGTTGATGGCTGAATTCCAGAGTTACTTTGAAGAAGTGTGCTATTACGTTCGTTCTCATAATAAATACTGAAGCAATATATTTTGTATTAGACGAACGAAGAGTTCGCTTATTTGATTTTCAAGAAAGTGAGTTTATTGTTGATTTTCAGTTCGACTTCTGTAGTTTTTCATTCGAAATTTCAAATAACGATTAAATTACGTCGTTTACCAGTTTTGGCTCACAACGAGGGACATATACGTTTCTGAAGCTATGGAATAGTAAACTTAGGTATTATTAATGCGGACCATTTCAAATAATAAATTTGGCAAACAGCATTTGACTTTATTAACTTATTTATTATTCATTTTATTTTAAATAAAACTTCACAGTTTTCAATTTCCACTATATTTTTTTAACATGACAATTGTTTCGCCAAACACAGTGGCTTCATCAGATTTATAGTACAGTGCAATCCGCATATAATGGACTCGAGCGGACCAAGAGATGTAGTTCATTATATCCGAGTGTTCATCTTATGAGAATCAAACAACACATGATAAGAGAACTACATTTAATTGCTAAATATGGTGTACAAATATTATTTCTTAAAAAAATCAGTTATTTGAACAGTGTTTTTCCATATAATTGTTCTGCAAAATAAGTTTAACTTTATTTAATTTTGAAAACATTTCACTTCTGTTTTCTTGCTGGAGGAAATAGCATATTTTTGAAAAGTTCAGAGACAAATACGACGCAACGTACCGAATAACATTCACAGAGCTGCAAGCCCCAAACGCTAAGTCGAAAGGTCGAAAGAATACTGCATAATATTGCATCAGAACACATCGTGCTGGGGAAATCACCGGAATCACAGAAAAAACTCGCTTATGATAGACTAATTCGATGAATTCGGTCCACTACAGGCGAGGTTCCATTATAAACGAGTCCATCTTGTCCGAGTATTTTACACGTGTTTAATCCGGGACTTGAAAATTAGTTCATTACATGCGAGTTTCCATTATAAGCGAGTTCATTATAAATGGATTATACTGTATATACTTTCACAACATGAATATTGAATGAGGAAGGGAGGGTGGGAATAAACCTACAATAAGAATGGGAAAAAACCTAAACGTAATCTCTTAGCATGTAGATAGTACAAACTGATAAATGACATGGCAGAAACACAACAGGTACAAATATTATTTATTTATTTTACATAGTATAAAAAGTTGATCAAAATGGAGGAAAAATGTATTTTTCATATGAATTACTTGTTTAAGAACATACAGTTCATACTCCGACACCTGTAAATATATTTCTGCTAATACACGATTCTAGAAAAAGGTTGATAAGAATGCATTAATGAGTATTCAGGCATACTACAGTGGAAGCATTGGAATTTTCATGCATTTATGAAGTAATTCGAATTAACAAGGGGTCATTAAAGGTTAAACAAAAAATATAATATGAAAATAATGAACTTGTTAAAAACCATCTCAGTTTCATTACTGAAGGTATATGACGCAGCTTAAAAATATGGTAATAAAATATGATAAAAAATTGATATACCTCAAACAATAAGGCAATATAAACATTTCACCCAGTCAATATATTTTTATGTTTATGAATAAATTTACTACTACACTCACCACCGTCGTTCATATTATCTGAAGACTTACACTCCTTGTGACGGAGAGGTAGTATGACCTTGCGTGAACCTGGCGTGCTGGTTTAGAATTCTGGCTTAGGTATGGATATTTGTGTATGTCTGTGAGTTTAAGTAGCCCAAATAATTAATTAGTTGGGTAATCTACGATGTTATAGATTTCTATAGCCTATAGTTTTTTTGTTTCTTTTATTGCTTTAATTTTAAGTCCTATTTTCTCAAAAATAATAGACTATTGAACTGTATCAAGAGTTAACAGAGAGATTTGCTAGTTTTAAATCTGTTTTATACCTCCTAGAGCACGAATTTTGAGGTCTCCTAGAGCACGAATTTTGAGGTTTTTCTGATGGTATATATAGCAATTATTGCGAAAAGGTGTTAGTCCAAAAAAAATTCAATATTGAGAACAATTCTTTTAATTAACTGATTTTCTACTAGAAACTTCGGTCTTGTTCAGTTCGTCCAATTTGGGGTATACGCAAAACATTTTCATCTGTTTGGCATTTTTGTATTGTTCTAATTTATCTCCCAGAAATAGGTGAATCGGAACATACGTTGATATATTTACATGTTTCGATTCAGTGTTGAATATGGCTAATGAAAATAACTTATTTTGATCAGGGGCGAATGGGAACACATTGTTACAAAACCTTCATTTGTTATATAATGATTGAAAGTTATTGAGAAAAAGGCATTTAAATAGAGGAGGATGAAGATTTAATATCAATTTAATTAACAATTTTTTTCAGCAAATACATCAATACATCCTTGAATCGAAAAGATTTTTGGAAGTTGTCATTTGGCTGAAGATGTCATAAAAATATGACCTCTTCCGAAAGGAATACTGCCTTCTCCTCTGTATCTTAAAATCTCTAGGCATGTAGGATTTTTATTTTGAATATTCGTCTTTGTCTGGGTACAGGAGTTTCTTCATATAGAGTATGTATGACTTTTTTTTTCTTTGAACTTTAATGGCAAAAGTCGCCTGAAGCATATGTCTTACAGAGTTGGGACCTTCCAATGATTTGTTGAAAATATTTCTTTGTCACTGTCTTGAATCGAATTATTATAGTTGGAATTTAAGACGATAATCGTATGGATAGTTTTTTTTTCGTATATTTTAAACCCATAACATAAGAAATTCTTAATTTTTTTCGACGCAGTTTGTTAAATACGTAAATTTTAATACGACATATTTTTGTATATAGATATGCCTAATAAAAATTCTACTCTTTGACTTAGAATACGACAAGTTCTGTATTTACATGCATCATGGAAAATTCCTCTGTATGACCGAAAACTCGTTTCCGATTCACTCCGTTTTACGTTATATTCATGTACGTTCAGTTGCACCCATCCTATGATATTTTTGGATGTTTTATTATAAAATAACGTAAAAACGTTAATTTCAGGAGACAGCTGCTGTTTTCCCTTCAGCATTGGTGGATTGAAAAACAAGATAGAGCAGACATTACCTGGCATTCACGTGGTCTCTCTAAAAATCGGAAAAAATATTCCAGAAGACATGGAGAATGGTTACTTCATGCATCCTAATAAGCAAGTTCAGAAAGCTTGTGAAATTGTGACGTCTGATTCTTTGTTATCTGAAGGATTCAATGCTATAGGATTTTCACAAGGGTCTCAGTTCATGTGAGTATTGAAATATGAATGGTAGCTCATTTTATTCAAAAATTGAACTGATCAAACCATCGCTACTAGATAACTGATCATAGTGAAAACACTGGGTATATTTACCATGCATTTATTTTCCCCAAAACATTAACAATCACGTTACTGCAGTGTCATCATAAGACATTCAAAACACGACAAATTTTATATATTTCAATTAAAAATTCAATTTCATGAATAAATTGCAAATCGTTCAAATTTTTCTTTGGTAGACTAAATGCATCCAAAAGTTTATCAGTTGAATTTGACAATAGTAATTTAAGCCGTTATAGATTTATGAAATTTTGGAATTAGTTTTACTTTAAGTAAACAACTTCTTTTACATGGACTCATAGTTCAGACAATGACAAAATATTTTCATTTGAAATTAAACAACAACCTGGTTAATATTTTCAGATTACGTAAACCATAATTAGGTGAAATAAATTAAGTTAGAAATCGCGATAATTATTGGATAGTATGGCATTGAAAAAACTAGTTCTGTCGCAGTGAATTTATTATGATACAGTTAGTTATTTTCAGGAGGCAAATGTGCAGCACACTCTTTCTTGAGTTAATCAGTCGCTGTGATCTATAGGGCATAGACCCAGTTTTGCTTGGGGTTGAGTTCGAATCCCGGGTAAGCTATGGATGTTGTAACTGTCAATGAGATTTGGCGGTTATTCAATTTCTGAGTCACGTACTAGTTAATAAGTCCATTGCCATATCAAAATGGCGTCCTGATAAAGAATTTTGAAAAAGTCACGTATTTAGGTACATTCGAATTTTGCCTCATTTGTGCGGCATAGTGTTGCCAGTCAGTATTATTAAAAATATACTACACGAGAAAACATGCGTTTTCATTGATGATCTATATTTTAAAAATAATGATGTGCCTAGATCATGCGATTTAACATCTTTGGACTAAAACTAAAAATTATTATGCCATCAAGCCGACTTCCATCCAAACAAAGTCCATTGCGTATGAAGCAATAAAAATTTTTTCAATGGATTTTTTGTATTAAATATCAATATATATATATATATATATATATATATATATATATATATATATATATATTATTAGAATTGTTGTTGCCTGTGAACTATTTTCAACTTTTTGATAATTATTAGCAATAGCAGGCTTGGTGAATCTCAAAAAAACTTTTTTTTTGAAAAGTTGACGTTTCGCCACGACATTCTTGGCAAAAAAAAAGTTATATATATATATATATATATATATATATTAGTATTTATATATAAATACTAATATATATAATACAACAATATATATATCTATGAATACATATATATATATATATATATATATATATATATATATATATATTTATATATATATATATATATTTATATATATATATATATATATATATATATGTATATGTATATATATATCTATATATATATAAATCTGAGATATGCTATCGCGCAACCTGCAAGCGTTAAAAAATCACGAAGAATATAACAAGTTTCAGAATTTCGCATATACCGGAGTCAAGGTTAAGGAGATATGATAAAAATAATAAAATTTCTCAAATTATCTAAACTCCTGCTTTTAAACTCCAAATTTTGTAACTAGAGAACAATTAGGTATCAAATTATCGTTAATAGTTTAACTTTCGTTCAAATAAACGAACATAAAAATAAAATTGTTTTCTCCAACAATTCCAAACGATTTTCGCCCTTCTGACGGAATATCCGAAAATCGAAGTAAACATTTTTTTAAATCAATGTGTAGCATACTATAAGTTAAGGTCATCGAAGGGTCAAATTCTCAAAATAAAATGAAGTTCTGAATTGTTGTTATTTTTTTCAACATTGAATTTTGAAGTTGATTTTTTTCACTAAATAACTAAAACTAATGTTGTGTAATAAAAAACCTCGTATGTCCCTTTGGTACTGTGAATTTGAATGAAAACTATTAATTACTTGAACAAGCATACATTAAAAAATATTTTTACAAAATAAGTGCGTTTACAGGCTTCAATAAAAAACTTATGATGCTTTGAAGGCTGGATTTAGGGTAATTTGAGAACAAAAAATGAAAAAACCATTAATCCTTAACCGTAACTCAGGGTAACGGTAGCAAACGACCCTAACGATATCCCAAAAATTTTGACGGTTCATGTTCCGAACACCCTATAAAGTATCTACTTACGGGTGTGATGAGACATGAGTATTCGGCGATTGGCGATTATTTTTGACCTGATGGATAGCGCTGTGAATTGTTCGCATGTCATAGATGTTCATCTAAGAAGCTATGAGATTTTACGGTATTTTAAATGAATCCTATATTTTTTTGTTATTTATATGATGATAACTACACATTTTCAATATTTATATATATATATATATATATATATATATATATATATATATATATATATATATATATATATATTATATATATATAGATATATATATATAATATATAAATATAAATATATATATATATAAAAATATATATAAATAAATATATATAAATAAATATATATATATATATATATATATATATATATAAATATATATATATATATATATATATATATATATATATATATATATATATATATATAACTTTTTGATAATTATAAGCAATAAGAGGCTAGGTGAATCTCAAAAAACTCGATTTTAGTCAAAAGTTTACGTTTATATATCTGTTATTTATTACGTGCTATTCAGTCTAATATTAACATTCAAATGTGTTATTATTAGATGGTAAGGGAAACCACAGAAACCTTTACCTAATGTTAGAAATAGGTTCAAATTTACATAAAGTGAACAAGGAAAATTCTTTAATAATTTAAAAAATTATCAAACAACTTTCCAAGGAAGCTGGCTATACGTATTCAGCAACGCAAAATCTGCATTCACAATCGAACGGTGAATTATAGAAATTGTCAAGTCACCCCGACTCAAAATCTGCATACAGCTGTTTCGATCTTATTAGATCTCATCAGTGCAGCTTATTTGACTCGGAGTGAATTAACAAATCTCTAATTCTTCCCCAATACAAATCGTGGTCAGTAACACTGGTCGGATAACAATCCAGAGCGCCATCCCACCAAAGATATTGGGAAACAACAATTCACCGCTTAGACTGAAAATGCAGAAATTCGTCGCTCGAACACGTACCTCCTGATATGAAGATATCTACTCTACAACAGTGGTGTATATGATTCCAAGGCACACTAACATAGTGATTTAAAACCTTTGGATATACCCACGAGAGCGTAGATATCTTCATATCAGGAGGTACGTGTTCGAGCGACGAATTTCTGCATTTTCAGTCTAAGCGGTGAATTGTTGTTTCCCAATATCTTTGGTGGGATGGCGCTCTGGATTGTTATCCGACCAGTGTTACTGACCACGATTTGTATTGGGGAACAATTAGAGATTTGTTAATTCACTCCGAGTCAAATAAGCTGCACTGATGAGATCTAATAAGATCGAAACAGCTGTATGCAGATTTTGAGTCGGGGTGACTTGACAATTTCTATAATTCACCGTTCGATTGTGAATGCAGATTTTGCGTTGCTGAATACGTATAACCAGCTTCCTTGGAAAGTTGTTTGATAATTTTTTAAATTATTAAAGAATTTTCCTTGTTCATTTTATGTAATGTATGAAATTGACCATGGTCGACTAGTATGTTTTTCATGATTTGAAGGTTCAAATTATTATGATTTTGAAAAGTCAAAGAATATGGTACTATTTATGTTTTTTTAAAAAAAATTTTTACGGCTGTAGCCGTCTTCAGAGATCACATGTTCTCCAAAATTACAAGTAATGTCTTTTTAAAGACAAATCCAACAATCAAATATTTTAAACCTATTTTGTACATTACATAGGTGAAGGTTTCTGTGGTTCCCTTTCCATCTAATATCAACAGACCTGTTTGATTTTGGACTAAATAGCACGTAATCAGACGGCCACAGCCGTAAAAAAATTGTTGGAATAAAGATAAATAGTAGCCTATTCTTTGACTTTGGTTTTCTTGAATAAGATGACACGCATAATTAGAGTCCGTTTTCTGCTTAATACAGCTACGTTGGTGTTCGTGTATTCGAGTTGAAATTTCTAATTGTACGTCTTATATAGAATTTTTCACAATCGTTACAGTTGAGTCTATAAACACCCGTACGTTCATCTCTATGGATTTTTGATTTATTGTTCTTAATGAATTTTCCAATGCTATTGTTGATTTCTTATGAAACTTTGAAATTTTGTTTATGAAGAAACAATTTCAGGATTTCGGAAGGTTTGCCCAAGTATGTTATAGACTGTATTTTTCTCGGATATATTCTGAAATTGCCATTTTGTATTTTTTCTGAATGAGATGTCAATCATATTGGGTGAATAAGCATTATTTACTGCCATTTGTTTAATTATATTCAATTCCTTTCGGAAATTAGCTTCGGACAATGGAATTTTGAAAAGCGTTTGAATCATACTTCGATAAGCGGCTAATTTATGTGTAATTGGGCGTAGTTATATTTTATTTTAACCTGTGAAAAGTTAGTTTTTGTTTCTTTATGAAGTTATGAATATGAACTTTCACCAAGTAAATGCCAATTCAAATATATATATATATATATATATATCTAATATATAAAATTCTCCTGTCACGGTGTTAGAAGTTAAACTCCTCCGAAATGTCTCGACCGATTATCATGAAATTTTGTGTGCATATCGGTTAGTTCTGAGAATCGGCCAACATCTATTTTTCATCCCCCTAAATGTTAAGGGTGGTCCACCCCTTAATTCAATTTTTCATATTTCAGACAAGATTTTCTACTCTATTTTTTTATGATACAACATTCAAAAATACATACAACTTCTACGATCAACCCCTATTTTTTATTTGTTAAACTCATCCGAAATGGCTCGAGCGATTCTCATGAAATTGTGTGTGCATATCGATTAGGTCTGAGAATCGTCCTACAATTATTTTTCATCCCCCTAAATGTTAAGGGTCGTCCACCCCTCAATTAAATTTTTTTATTTTTCAGACAAAATTTTTTGTTCTATTTTTTTATGATACAGCATTCAAAAACACATACAACACAAAATTTTTACTCCTCTACGACCAACCCCTATTTTTCATTTGTTAACTATAAACTTCAATTTTTTTGGCAAGATTTTTATTTTCATTTTGTCATGACTCACAATAGAAAAATTCATATTACTCTCAACTTTTTACCCTTCTTCAATCAACCACTATTTTTCCATCGACATTTAAATTTTTTCAAATTTTATCCACAGATCCGCAATAGGGTTGCAAGTTCGCAAACGAAAATAGCAATAGTCGATTTGAGAATAGGTCGTGATATGTTTTTCATACCCCTAAGTGATTAGGGTGGTCCACCCCAAACATTTTTATAAATTTGGACAAAATTTTTTATTTCTTTATGATGTTGCATTGAAAAATATATACAACTCTAAATTTTCACCCTTCTATCAAAAACCCATATTCTTTAATAGCCCTTTCAATAATTTAAACAACGTTTGCTTGGTCAGATAGCTTGATAGATAGATATAATGATAGATAGATAGTTAGATAGATAGAAAGATATATAACTATCTAAGTAGATAGAAAGATAGTAGGATAGATAGAAATACATCGGCAGATAGATGAATAGATAGAAAGATAGATAGATAAAAATATTTTATATGGCAGAACAACGTTTGCCGGGTCAGATAGATTGATATATAGATATGTAGATAGATAGATAGAACGATAGATATATAGTTAGATAGATAAATAAAAATAATTCATATGGCAGAACAACGTTTGCTGGGCCAGCTAGTATATATATATATATATATATATATATATATATATATATATATAATATAATATATATATATATATATATATATATATATATATATATATTATATATATATATATAAATATATATATATATATATATATATAGATATATATATATATATATATATATATATATATATATATATATATATATATATATATATATATATATATATATATATATATATATATATATACAGGGTGTTTCTGAATTGATGCGAAAGATTTCAATGGGTGATTCTTAAGCAAAAATTAAGGGGGGTTTTCATATAACTTTTTGTTCAACACCCTTTTCCCTCCAAGTAACAGCCCTTTGAAATTAGGTTAAAAAAAATTGTTTTTATTTAATACATCCACTTAGGAAAAAACTAGAGGAATGAAATTTGGCAGATAACTGCTACCAATAAAATGGCAGTTTTCGAGTGTTTTTGCTACACTAAAATGTTAGCACAAGGGGCTGAAAAAAACAACCCCTATAATATTTTGCATCAGAACTTTTTAATGCGCTTATACTTTCCTATTTGAAAAATATATTTGGAAAGGCAGAATCAATCTGCAACTTTTTAATGTTTCGACTTTTTATCATAAAGTTGTTAGTTTGATCACAAAAAAATAAAATAGTGCTCAGACTCTTTCCATAAATTCACAGAGAGGTTATCATTTATTTTAAAAGTACAAGTATGCTGCTGTCAAATGAAGTCATATGACAAATAGTTTTATTGTCCTGATTTTTTCTAATTTCTAGACAGTTTTATAATGACTGCAAACATTTTTCACAACTAAATAAAACTTTATTGAAAGAATGGCATTTTTTTATTTAGTTGAAGAATATTGCAAATTAGAGCGGATTGAACAATAATTGTATTACTAATAACAATTAAAAAATTATTTGACATTTGACAGCAGCTTACTTGTTTTTTTTAATAAATGATAACCACTGTGAATTTATGGGAAAATAGTCTGAGCACTAACAACTTTATGATTAAAAGTCAAGAAATAAAAAAGTTGCAGATCGAATCTGTCTTTTCGAATATATTTTTTAAAAAGGAAAATATAGGCGCATTAAAAAGTTCTGATGCAAAATATTATGGGGGTTGTTTTTTTCAGCCCCTTGTGATTAAATTTAAGGGTAACAAAAACACTCAAAAACTGCCATTTTATTAGCAGCAGTTATCTGCCAAATTTCATTCTTCCAAATTTTTCCAAAACAATTTTTTTCACCTAATTTCAAAGGGCTGTAACTTGGAGGGAAAAGGGTGTTGAACAAAAAGTTATATGAAAGACCCCCCTTAATTTTTGCTAAAGAATCACCCATTGAAATCTTTCGCATCAATTTAGAAACACCCTGTATATATATATGATGAAATAAACTATTGTTCTTTAATAATATTTCATGATTATTCCAGGAGAGCTTTAGTTCAAAGATGTCCTGGTGCTCGCGTGAAAAATTTAATAAGTATGGGTGGTCAGCATCAAGGAGTGTATGGTCTTCCAGAATGTGGAAGCCTTTCTTCTAAGACCTGTGACTATATCCGTAGAATACTGAATCATGCAGCATATTACGGGTGAGAAGCAGAAGTTACATTTAATATTACAAATTATTTTTTTTTTCTGAGGATATAAGTCAACTCCTCCTAAAGACGATACATTCATGCTCAATTGTCAATTCTTAAGTTTGACAGAACTATGTTTAGTACCTATAACTATTCCGAAATTAGAAATTATCTATATTGCATTACAACTCACATCCATTGAGCGACATAATTGAATGCTTATGATAAAAACTCAATTTTTCATTTTAAGATGGGTACAGAAGACATTAGCCCAAGCAACGTACTGGCATGATCCCCTAAACGAAGAGATGTACAAGAACTATAGCACGTTTTTGGCAGATATTAATAATGAAGTTATTTTGAATGAAACTTACAAATCCAGGCTATCTAATTTGAATAATTTCGTAATGGTAAAATTCTTGAACGATACTGTTGTTCAACCAGTGGATACTGAATGGTTCGGATTTTATGAACCTGGTCAAGCAGAAAAAGTCTATGATTTGAGATCTTCGCAAATTTATCGACAGGTATATTGAACATCTTAATATTATTATATATTCATATCTGATTTATACAGTGCTTTCATGATGAAAGGAACAAATTCATTAAAAAATTAGGTTTCTATTTCATGTTAAAATCCTCGGACAGGTCGATTAGTATTTTTATTTGGGCAATTTTCGCAATAAAAATTTTGTATACAGGGTGTCTCATTCAAGAGCTATGGCTTTGTCATTAGTTTTTTTAAAGGTAATACCCTGTATATTATTTCACTTTACAATTCTACGATAAATTCTTATCACTTTTTGTGAACATGGTATGTTATGCCTCAACTTGATGGATTCCCAGATTATAACGGTGATAGTGGAGCACCTGGAGATTTAAAATGTGGATTAAAAGTACAAAAAAAAATTTAGGTAAACATTGTCATTAAATCTGAAGAATGAAATTTCACATGTACCATCTGAATTCATTCACTGGTGCTGTATAGTCCGCAGTTTTCACGTTTTTAACGCTCCAGGCACTACACTACTTCATTGTTTAAGAAAATGCAATTACTTGAGAGAGAACGTATTGAAGTACTTATGATGATTGGTTTTGGAGATAGGGTGCGTTCACAAGAAGAAGCAGCAATCTATTCAATGAAAATCATCCTGATCGTCCGCCAATTACTAGATCGACAGTCAGCAAAATTGAATCAAAATTCAGGAGATACGGCCACGTTAGAGATTTACCTAAAGGAAGACCACCGAGAGTATCTGAAGAAACAGTGCAGAACGTTCTACTAGAAACCCAAGATAACCCTCATACATCCATTACTACAATTTCCAATAATTTCAATTTATCAGTAGGGTCCGTGCATAAAATACTTAAGGTAAATAAGTATCATCCCTATAAAATTAAGCTGGTACATGAATTATTAGAAGACGATTTTGACCGCAGAGTACAGTTTTGTGAGCAGATTCTTGAAATTCATAATCAACATCTAAATTTCATTACAAACATAATTTTTTCTGATGAAGCCACCTTTACTTTAAATGGCCACGTCAACAGACAAAACTGTAGGTATTGGGCGACCGAGAATCCTCATTGGATGCAAGAATGCCACACACAGCGGCCTCAAAAAATTAATACATGTGCAGCGATTGTTCGAAATCGTATAGTTGGTCCCTATTTTTTTGAAGGAACACTAAACGGAGAGGACTACTTGAACTTTCTCCAGTTCGAACTCATTCCGGCTTTAGCTGTTTTGTTTCCTAACCCACAAGATCCTGACATACCTAATAACGAGATATGGTTTCAACAAGATGGAGCACCTCCTCACTATTCAATCGCTGTTCGACAATTTCTTGATGCAACTTTTCCCAACAGATGGATAGGACGGAGAGGTCCGATTGAGTGGCCGCCAAGATCACCGGACATAACCCCATTGGATTTTTTCTTATGGGGTTATTTGAAGTCTAAAGTTTATTTGAATAGACCAAATAATATTGATGATCTAAAAGAGAGAATCAGGCAGGAAATAAGACTTATCAGTCCAGAAGTAATTGAAAATGTGCAACGGGAAACATTGAATCGACTTCAAAAATGTCTCGAAGTAAACGGACAACAGATTGAACATATGTAAAAATTAAATTAGTAATTACATTTGTGTGTTTTCATATCGTACCTCTCATTACCCACTATCTCCGTTTCTGGCAATCCATCGAGTTGAGGCATATGGTATGTTCACAAAAAGTAATAAGAATTTATCGTAGAATTGTAAAGTGAAATAATATACAGGGTATTACCTTTAAAAAAACTAATGACAAAGCCATAGCTCTTGAATGAGACACCCTGTATACAAAATTTTTATTGCGAAAAATGCCCAAATAAAAATACTAATCGACCTGTCCGAGGATTTTAACATGAAATAGAAACCTAATTTTTTAATGAATTTGTTCCTTTCATCATGAAAGCACTGTATATATATATATATATATATATATATATATATATATATATATATATATATATATATATATTTGTATCTATATATATATATATATATATAAATATATATATATATATATATATATATATATATATATATTTATTCGAATTGTTGTTGCCTGTGAACTATTTCTAATCTCTTCTAATTATTACCAATAACAGGCTTGTTGAATCTCAAAAAACTTGATTTTATCAAAACGTTGACGTTTCGCCACGACATTCGTGGCTTTATCAAAACTATTGAAAAAATTGAAAATTTCTTTGACATTTATTGATTTGAAAAATTTGAATAGTTAAAAAAGACTACTATGTTTCACTAAAATTTTTCGGCTGTGACCGTTCTTTGTTATTTATTACGTGCTATTCAGTCCAATATTAATATTCAAATCTGTTATTATTAGATGGTAAGGGAAACCACAGAAACCTTTGCCCACGTAATGTTCGAAGTAGGTTCAAATTATTTTGATTTTGAAAAGTCAAAGAATAGGGTATTATCTTTTTTTCAAACATTTTTCATTACGGCTGTGGCCGTCTTCAGTTATTAACTACGTGCTATTTAGTCCAATATCAACAGACAGATGGGAAGGGAACCACAGAAACAATCAAATATTTTAAAACTATTTTGTACATTACGTTGGTGAAGGTTTCTGTGCTTCCCTTCCCATCTAATAATAACAGATTTGAATGTTAATATTGGACTGAATAGCACGTAATGAATAACAAAGAACGGCAACAGCCGAAAAATTTTAGTGAAACATAGTAGTCTTTTTTAACAATTCAAATTTTTTCAAATCAATAAATGTTAAAGAAATTTTCAATTTTTCAAAAGTTTTGATGAAGCCACGAATGTCGTGGCGAAACGTCAACTTTTTAATAAAATCAAGTTTTTTGAGATTCAACAAGCCTGTTATTGCTAATAATTATATATATATGTGTATATATATATATATATATATATATATATATATATATATATATATATAAATATATAAATATTCAGATCTATAAGATATTGTCGACTCAATAGAAAAAGTGTCACAAAGAACAATTGAAAAAAGGCAAACAATAGTATTATCGAAGTTGAGGTTATAGTAAAAAACATGAACATCTACAACAGAACATTACAAGAATAGTGTAAAGGAAATAAGCAATGCACAATTTTTGGAAAACTCACCAATTTGCTGTTTCAAATTGTGCATTGCTTATTTCCTTTACTGCTCACTATTATTGTAATGTTCTGTTGTAGATGGTTTTTTACTATAACCTCAATTTCGATAATAATAATAATAATAATAATAATCTTTATTTACATTCAAGAAACAAATAGACACAAAACAAAACAAAAAAGGATAAATTGAATTTGAATGCAAAAAGGAGCTGAAAACAATTTAAAAATGTTCGAGTTCAGCCCCAGACAACAAAATAATTCTTAACCTATCACAGAGGTAAACCTAATCTTTAAACAAAGTTAGAAGCAAACACAAAAAAAAACAAGCAAAAATGAATGAATGAATGAATGAATACGATCATGTCCAGCCACTTCGCCATTGTAGTGCCACCCTAGATGCTCATTAATCTCTCCTTCAACTTCTTTTTAAAAAGAGATAAAGAAACCTCACGCTTCAATTCAGTGGGTATTCCGTTGTATAGTGCATACACGTTGTAGGTAAATCCAGGTCTAAAGATAGCTGTTCTGTACGACGGTGGTGAAATAAGTCCCTTGAATCTCAAGTTCAAATTGTGTACATCAGTCCGGTACTCAATTTTATCCGATAGATAAGCTGGCGATCCACTTAGTATAATCCTATGAAACATAACCAAGCAGTGAGGTTTCCTTCTATTTTCCATCGACAGCCATTTAGCATCCTTCAACTTGTGCGAAATCCGTTCAAACTTTCTTATGCCGTACACAAATCTTAAACAAGACTTCTGAATCCGTTCTATTCTCCTCCTATCCATAGTATCCAGACGTGGTGAGTATACAGGGTCACAAAAATTGAAATGGCTTAAAACCAAAGCATTAGTTAATGTATATTTCAAATTTTGACTGAGAATATGTCGATGTGGATAGAGCAATTTCAATGACATGTAAGCTTTCTGCAGACATTTTCCAACGTGTGCTCTGAAACGAAAATCTGTATCTATGTACATTTCTAAATTCCTTGCAACCTGCTCACAAGCCAGAGTGGAACCAGCAACCCTCAGGTTCAAGACCGACCGCACAAAAGCCTTATTCCTCCCAAACACCATAACCGACGACTTTGCTGGGTTAATCTGTAAGCCATGACGCCGCGAAGAATAAACCAATCTTTCAATATTATCTTCCATATACTGTTTAGCCAGATACCAATCTGACGGAAAGAAGGAGTAATACAATTGTGTATCATCGGCATATTGATGTTCCTTGCAATGTTTCAAGCAGGAAGTTATGTTGCTTGTGTAAATACTAAACAATCAGGGACCCAGAATAGATCCCTGAGGAACACCACAGCGGAAACTCCCTCTCTCTCTGACTGACCTGCCGAGGTTTCAATGTCTGACACATATCGTAGAGATAACTTTCAATCATACTAACAGCAGAGTCTGAAAATCCAGCATACTTTAAAATCGAAATCAAAAGTCTATGAATCACGGTATCGAAGGCTTTTGAGTAGTTCAACAAAATTAAAACTGTACATTTACCATAATCTGTAGCCCTCATAATGTCGTCTGTTACATTCAACAAAGCTGTTGCACAACTATGTCCTGGTCTGAACCCCGATTGGAAACTTGGAAGTATCTCATATTTTTTCAAATGCTCTGAGATTTGATCGTACATAATCCGTTCTAATATCTTTGATAAACACGGAAGAATACTAATAGGACGTAAATCACTCAGTTGAGATATATCCTTCTTTTTTGGTAACGGCGTGACACGTGAGATTTTCCAGCAGTAAGACAGATTCAAGTAGACAAGAATTTATGATGTTAGTTAAATATGGCAGAATATCAGGACAACATAACTGAACTATTTCGACATTAATTAAATCCGAACCAGTAGCTCTCCATTTTATTTGAGTCAAATATTTTCCTACGATTGCAGCAGGAACAGAATCAAAATATAAAAGATCATCAAAAGTACACTTTCTATTCTGCGAATAAAAATTCATTAAAGTGCGATCAGTCGTAATAACACTATGAGAAGCTTGTAGAAAGTAATCATTAATTTCATTAGGTATATTTAAATGGTCAGGTATCGATGACGCTGGGGATTTGTTGTAAATGTTAAGCTGGTTGATTCTTTTCCACAACGCTTTAGTATCATGCACGTTATCGTTAACGAGAAACTCCAGATAACACTTTTTTTCATAAGAAATCGCTATATTGGTTTGATTTTTTAGCTGCTTATAGTAATCCCAGAGTGGCTTACTGCCTGACTTTCTGTACCTCTTGAAGGCTTTGTTTTTCAGTTCGATCATAAATTGAACATTATCAGTCAGCCAAGGGAGTTTAGGTTTTTTCATAACAATTTTTTTTAACGGTGCTAATGTATCAAACATATTTAGAATCAACTTATTCAGAAAAACTTCCTTTTGATTAATATTTCGAATGTACGATACATTTATAAAAGGAGTTTGTTGTAATAAAGTCTTATCAACTCTTTTGAAGTTTCTTATATTTACTACTTTCTTAATATTTGTTAGTATAGGAATTTTCAAGCAACAACCAACTAAAAGGTGATCCGAAATATCCGAGGCATCTGTAACGTCTACATTCAGAATTTCAATTTTGTCCGATATAAGTATTACATCAAGAAAACTATCCTTCAAACCCGAAATTCTAGTAGAACTGTCAACAATTTGTCTTAAATTGAGTGAGTGTATACTGTCTAGCAGTATTTTTGTACTAGAACTATCTAAGTCCATAAAATTAACATTCAAATCACATCCGCAAATAATCTCATTACACGACGTAGAAAAATTCGACAAAGTGTCTTCAAATATGTTTAAAAATTCAGTAAAACTACTACTAGGAGGTCTATACAAGGTTCCCACTATGTAAACCTGCTTATTCACTTTTATTTCAATCCAAATATTTTCTAAACATTCGTGGAATTGCGAATCCAATACTTTAAAAATAAGATCGCTTTTAACAAAAAAGGCCACACCACCGCCGCGAGAACCTCTATCTCTTCTTATCAAAACATAACCCTCTATATTCAATGAACTAGACAATATGTTTTTATTTAACCATGTTTCTGAAATACCAATAATATCAAAATTTTCTCTACGGAGTAGGGTTACAAATTCCGCAAAGTGACCAGACAACGAACGCGCATACAAAAAACCAACCCTTAAATTTTTCATCATTTGCCTCTTTAGAAATAAATTATAAAACTAAAAAAAAAATAAAAAAATATTTTCAATACGTATCAATAATACACTATTGTTTGCCTGAATTTTTTCGAATTGTTCTTTGTGAAACTTTTTGTATGTGTAGAAGCCCTGAGGATGCAATAATTAATTGCGAAAGCTCTGCTGAGAAACAAGAGTACTACTGTTTTTTGCTCAATTGAGTCGACAATACCGTTATCCTATAGAGCTGTGTATATTTTTTGGATTGATTGGGCCGATACTTGGTGTAAATTAATAAACATATTAAAACAATGGTTAATAATGGTTTATTAACCAATGTTTTAATAAGCTGTGTATATCACGACTCTGACAAGTTTCTACATTTATATATATATATATATATATATATATATATATATATATATATATATATATATATATATATAAATATATATATCCCAACAATCTATAATATACAGATACAAAACCAATCCAAATGAATATATATATATATATAATATAAGTGATAATTAATATATTGAAATAATTTTTTTGTAGGATCGAATTGGCTTGAAAAGCCTGGATGATCAGAAGAAGCTGTTTTTCATGTCAACAGAAGGCAACCATTTGGAATTTAATTGGAAATGGTTTGAAGAAAATATTTTAGATACCTATCTAAGAAACGAATGAAAAAGACTGAATTTGTATACATTTTAATATCATCAATTAATTTAAAACATGAATTGTTATAAAATATTAAGTTTCAAATAGTTTTGAACACTCTTTGATACTCCCTCTGTACACTAAACTGCAGAGTAGTCGATAAAAAAATAATTTTTGCTGGGTAGGATACCTATTGCCTGAAAGCTAAGAAAATTGATTTCTATTAGTAAAATATGTAAATGAATTAATGTTGATCAATTTGTTTATATATAAAATATAGATTTAGAAGTAGAAAATTATTTTATTTTAACAATTTGCATTGTCAAAATATGGGATTTTTGCTCTGATGAAGCTGTAAAAGCATATAAGAATTGAATTTTCATTAATTACTCTTGAGTATAATCATATATATATATATATATATATATATATATATATATATATATATATATATATATATATATATATATACAGGGCCGTATCCAGGGGGCTGAGCCCCCTCTGGAATTATCTAAGCCCCCTCTAGTAAAGATACCAGAATCATTACAAACCTTAGAAGAGTAAATGCAAAAAGTTGCTCTATGATGTAACATCTATAGATATATTTATTTGTTTATATTTGATGATGAAAGTATATTTTTATTTTTTTTAATATTTTTTATTTCTAAGAGTTATTATTATTTATTAAAAGTTTTCTAGGAGAGATTTTTTATTAACGATTTTTATAAGAATAAATTTTTTATTTTTCCAAAATGTTTTTCAATTGATGTTCGTTTTCCAGTATACACTTTTGAGTAAATAGACAAAAGAAGCTGTATATTCCTATCTTTTTTTCACGTTTATTTATTTCAGAACTATGTAAAAAACAAGCCCCCTCAAGAATTTGTTCAGCCCCCTCTAGAAAGCAGTGCTGGTTACGGCCCTGTATATATATATATATATATATATATATATATATATATATATATATATATATATATATATATATATATATATATATATATATATATATATATATATATATATATATATATATATATATATATATATATATATATATGTATATATATATATATATATATATATATATATATATATATATATATATATATATATAATATATATATATATATATATATATATATTATATATATATATCTATATATATATATATATATATATATATATATATATATATATATATATATATATATATATATATATATATATATATATATATATATATTAGAAGAACGCTAAACAATTTTTTCCTGGGAAGGCTTTCATGTGAACAAGTTAAGAAAATCAGCTGTGCAGTCTATGTAAAAATAAATTTTGTGCGACACTTTAGCTGGTAAAGCGCATTCGCCATTTTGTAAAGTTTGCTTGGCCTTGCAGCTATACATATATATATATATATATATATATATATACATATATATATATATATATATATATTTATATATATCTCTATATATATATATATATATACAGGGTGGACCACCACGAACTGCATCGATCGATATCTCAGAAACTGAATGTAGGAAATATTTGAAATTTAGTGAACTTGCTAGATGTCTTGGGGCCTATACAGATAAAATATTTACATCTATTGGGCACTTTCGGTTATACCGGGAATAGACCCTAAGTGGCTTATTTTAAATAGAATATTATTACATTTTTAGATTCAACTCAAGATTCTAGGCAAGTTTTATGTATCATGTCCTATCCTTAGTGTAAGCGTTTTTAACATATTCAGGTTTTTATGTCAAAAAAGACGATTGCAAGCCCTAATTCAATTATCAATTGTTCCTATGAGGAAGCCCTTTTTACTTACTTTGGGTTGGATTTCTTGTTGAAAAGGACCTACTTTAATAGATTTTGTATAATATTTGGACAACTTATCATGAGTGTTTAAAGAATAAGATCCAATTCGAGCTCTGTTACCAACTTATCAACTTGCAGGAGTCATATGTTCTTCGTTTATAATTTTTCAGGATAATCCTCACAAAAGCTGAGCCGCAGAGACCCATTTTTTTTCCCACTGAATTATAGACCAATATCTATTCTATCAGTTTCACCCAAAATATTTGAACAAAACATAAAAATTTATTAAGAGATATATTCTGAATATATATGATAAAATAATAGCAGACCAGTAGCATTGATAAAGGCAATCAAAATCTATAAATACAACAATGGTGGAAATGATTGACAGCATTCTGTCTACCTTGGATAAAAACAGCATGACAAAAATGATATGCTGAGATAATACCAAAGCCTCTGATAGCATTAACTACAAATTGATATCAAATAAATTCAAGCACTATGGCGTCAGAAACTCGGCCCTTAACTCAATATCATCATACATCAGCAATATACAACAAACAGTGCCTTGTAATAACACCATTTCTGAAAAGAGAATTATAGAATTTGGCGCGCCTCATTAGTATTCTATTCTGGGGCTATTCATGTTCGTTGTTGAAATATTAGAGTCTACATTATTTATTTTGAATTTCAGACATATCTTTATTGAAATTTTAAAGAAGCAGTTTGCAATTTCTAATATTCAAATTTTTATATTCATAGTTGCCGTTTCACACTTACCAAGTTTTGTATTTTTTTAGGCTTTTTATTATTAACTCTAAATATTCAAGAATGAAATCATAATTTGAGCTACGGACTGATAAAAAAGTGAAGCACATGATTCATAAATCGACAAAATTGGTAACTCACCTTGTATATTCCGACTTTAGACCGGAGACTTTCACATTCTTGCCGGCGAATTTGAAGTTAATTGTTTTCTACCTTTTTTATTGACTACGTATTTTTCATTGCGTAATATTTAAAAATGAAGGCAGTTCTGGTACACTTGATATATCTTCGACATCATTATAACTATGAATAATTGCACGTTAAATTTGTTGTGGAAGTATTTAAACTCGTCAAATCAGAAATTACAGTTTTTCAATTTTCAAGATTTAATAAAAAATTATATGATAATTTAAACTCATTGAATTATTCTCCAGTGAAAGCGTCCACATAGGTCAGTTTATATATGCTTGAACGTTGGATAAAACTTACTAGGGATTTTTGCTCTTATTTATAATTAATTGAATACAAAAATGTTCTTGATATGACCTTATGATTATCATTATGATCTGCTTCCAATAAGTAGGTATATATTGCCTTTTATCGTAGGTGCTCGAGATATTTATAGTACATCAAATATACAACTATGTTATAGACAATTACATTATCTCATCTATGTAATCAGGTTTGAGAAAAAAAACACAGTACTACTACAGCTCTTTTGAACATTGTAAATGAAATTGTTAAGTCCATTGATGGTGAACTCTCACTGGAGTACCCACTTATTGATTATCCCAAAGCATTAAATTCTATTGATCATACCTTATTGTGTGCCAGGCTTTGCTACTATGGCTTTAGTGTTGTTTCGGTTTAGTTTTTCGAATCATATTCGAGTCAACGAATACAGATTGTCGTTGTTGATGGTGTAAAATTGAAATATATTTCAGTTAAATCTACAGTGCCACAGAAGTTTAGAGTGGGTCCATTATTATTTGAAATATATACACCTGATGTATTTGATTGTGTGCAATTTTATAAGATTCAAGCACTTGTAGATGAGACAGCAAACTGAAACTTTTTTCCTGAAAGTGTGAACTGCAACTATTTGGTTCATAATCTAGACTATCGAATTATAGGGGTTTTAAATATCAGGTTACTGGGCGGAATAATAAGTGTCGTAGGCAACGCAAAAAAATTGGGAGTGCTTTTCAATCAGGAGTAGCGCTTTCATGAATGTCCTGGACTACTGCTGATGAAGATTTTTGCTGCTATGAAAACTTTGTTCGTGAATGTGGGTATAATATACTTCAAATTACTGACTTATTTTGAACTATCGTTTGCTTATTATTTATCCTTGCTTTGATCAGTTCTGTCGAGAACTCCTACAGAAGATACAAAATTCGTGTTGCAGATTTGTCTTTAGGTGGAGGAAATATGATGAAGTCTCGAAAACAATTCAACTGTGACGATGACTGAGAGTAGCTTATGCTAGAGTTCGTATTAATCTACTGTTGTTTCGTAATTGACTCTAATTTAATGAAAGGAATGTTTTCATTATTATAGAGTTCGGATATGCTTATTCACTAGAGTTCTGATAGTTTTTCAAAAGGTTTTCATTGAAATTAAGTAATTCAGTTCAGTGAAAAATATTTTTTCAATTATTCATGATCTTCTTGAAACCTATGCTGAAGGTATACCCAGAAGATACTGATCATTGAAAAATAAATAATTAATGAATTATCTACTGTCATAAACAACTTGTATTTTTGAGTTAAGATCCATTTTCAACAACAGTAGCAGAACAGCTTCATTCAAAACTACAGACAATAAAGCCAAAAATGATGAAAAATTCACTCATCCAAATTTTATAACTTAAAAATCATTGTTTGGCATACCATATATCTACATACCTTTTCTTCAAATATCATGGTAAAGTAAGCAATAATATGTTCGAATCAATTTCTAATTTGAAAATAAAAAACTTTCAGATCGTAACCCGAAATGTCCAATTTTTGTATCCATTATAAATATTATAAATGTATCGGTCCAGACTTTATGAATTAATATTTTCCAGTGCAATGATTTTTTTATAATATGTCGAAAATTAAAGTTTGAAAATTCCTCAAGTATTATCTTATCTGGTAATCGATGACAACTCATCTAAGTAGACCAATATTTTCTGCATCTGTTCCAATTTTAGTAAGTTAATAATATGCGCTAAGATGGAATTATTTCTGAAACCGTTTGGAAGATTTTCGAAAATGAATGGTTTTCAATTTACTCCATATAAAAGTTGTATATCTCTTATTATTTGCATTTAGGAAAAAGTGTACATGAAGAAGTACCCGTCTCTTTGAACCTACTGTCACCTATAGAAATTAATGAATATAATTCTGGACCATTCTGTATTTATTTTGGAATTAGGAGGAAGCGTCGATTATAATATTATGTGTGTTATTCAAAAATATTATTCAATTTTATTTGGCACCATTTATTTGAATCAAATTATAAACATAACAAGTAAATTCATTTCTCAAATAGGTAGTTCAAGAAATATCTTGTTAATATTTATCTATGCAATACTTAAATCTTCTACCACGAATCAATCTGTACTTAATTTCTGAGTAATATATTTGTTACTTGATCGATTAGAGCAAACGTTCACATTATTCTTCACATTTCATAAATAAATTTCGAATTGCTAATGAACCTTCAGAGTTCCTTCAATTTCTTGGTATGCAATTCTTTCAAATTAATAGCTGTGTTGTCGATATGTATCTAAATTAACTTATAATTTCACGTACCACGTAGGTTCATATTCTTTGAAGGTTTGCGACAAAGAAGGTACTATTGATTTCTACAAAATCATTCTTGTACTAATTCAATCACATTTCTCTGGTCGAATTGTATGATTGTAGCCACAGTTTCGTGTAATCTTCTCTAGACAATTCGTCGTTTGGACTTAACGGTAACAGTTTACTATGAAAAAATCCATTTGGAGAAGCTCTGGCGAGAGTTGCACGAGTGACATTTCCTTCATTAGGAGTTATAACTTCGTAAATATATGTTGAACAAATAATTTTCCTTTGTTTCGTCATGCAGATGTTGCTGAAGCGCATTAATTGTTTCTTGTTCTTGTCGAAATATGAGTTTCTATTGCTCATCCATATTGAATTGATTGCCAAAATTCGTAGAGGATGCCTGAAAATAAGTACTAATTTAATAGAAAAACTAGAATATGAATTGATAATATGTGAGGTTTCATTCTGAAAGAATACATTTTACTTTTTTCCAATAGTACTTTGTGTCGTATTCGTTTACTCATACAATCAACGGTAGCGACTTGATCTACACTGTTATATGAAATTAATTTCAATATATCAACATCTTTTTGAACATTACCTACGGACATTGGAGCAGAGAAATGCTAAAAAATAAAATGCAGTCAATTTTATACTGATATGAGCTTCTATTATATTATACGATGTCAGAATATAGTCGAGGAATTTTAGACGAAAAACCGCAAAAAGCTCGAACTCCGGGAAAGTTCCACCGATTTTCATGATTTTTTTTCAATCGAATTCGAAACAAAGTCTACCCCCTGAGAACACTTGCTTTTTTTTTAAAAAAGTTTTTTTCGAAATTATTTTATTGTATTATAATTTTTTTTAGCAGTGAAATCACGTTGTAAACGTTAAGATGGGTGAAATTTGGTTTGGACTACAATTTATCATGTTTCAACCCTTAAAAATCCACCCTTGTTAGAGCTTGATATAAAAATTTATTTATCTTGAAAAAAGGATTTCGTCTTTCATCGATTCGCATACAAATTTGGGATCAGGCTCATCTCACCCTGTACTTCATATTTTACATAATGCTCCTAGGCGTTGTTTATTTTAAGAAGTGAAAACTACCCCTTATTGTGAAAAATTATAAAATAGCATTGCAAAACCTTAATATGCGTAAAATTTCGTTTGAATTCGTAAAGTAATGATTGTTTTATGCTTTAGGATAATTAATCATTTTTCAGGATGAATAATTTTTTTTATATCAAGCTCTAACAAGGGTGGATTTTCAAGAGTTGAAACATTAGAAATTATATTCCAAAGCATGGAACAATCATTATTCAACTTATCCAAACATAATTTTACCCATCTTTAGGTTTACAACGTTATTTTATAAGTTTTGACATTTAGGGGTAGTTTTCACCCTTGCAAAATAAACAGAGCCCATGAGATATAAAATTTGAAGACGACGATGAGATGAGCCTAATTTCAAATTTTGGTGCAAATCGATGCAAGATGAAATCATTGTTCAAATAAATACCTCTTCTTTACATTAAGGTGGATTTTCAAGGGTTGAATCATTAGAAATTGCATTAAAAAGCATGAAACCATCGTTATTCAACTAATCCAAACCAAATTTTACCCATCTTAAGGTTTACAACGTTATTTTATAACTGTATAAAATTAGGGGTAGTTTTCACCCTTAAAAAACAAAAGCGTACAACGGCACGATGTAGAAAATGAACTAGAGGGTTAAATAAGCCTAATTCAAAATTGGTATTCAAATCTATGCTGGACGAAATAATTGCAAGGTATTGTCATTTTATGAGTTTTATTTCCTGTAGCTCGGAACCATGCTATTCGAATGTTTCGAAAAAAATTTTATTGGTTTTTTAAACATACCTCCTTCATTTCTAGTGATAGAAAGTTTTTTCAAAAACGATTTTGTAAGGCTTTTCAAGAGCTATAAGACTATGATAAATTCCTTGAAATCCTTTAGTCTTCAAATGGGGTGAGTTTAAAGGGCTCGAAGAAGGTGGTGTTCGCTTGTAAATAGAAGTTTTAATTGGCTATATCTCACCAAATATTCACTGCAAAGAAAAACTATACACAAGAAAGTTTGAGCCATTACAAAAGCTACAAATTAGTGCTCTTCCATTTTTTTAGTATCTCCAGTAATTTCGGAGATATTTTGAAGAAAAGGGTGAAAAATACGAAATCGTAAAACATCGTTTTCTCTTTAAACACCAGTTTTTCTAAAATAAGGCATTTTAAATTGATAAAACTTCTTGAGTGTATTTAAAATACATATATGAAGAGAATTACAGAAAGGTGAGGATCAATTTTAATTGGCGGGGTAGTTAGGGGGTTTTTTTGACTGATTTTTTCGTAGCGTACACCAGCATGATGTAAAAAATGATCCTCGGGTTATTCCCTACCTTCTGTGAAAATTTCACGTAATTCCATGCTGGACGAAAAAATTGCGAGTCAAAATGCTTCATTTTCTGTACTTAAAACGATATTGACGATGTCAACTCATAAGTTTTGAAATAAAAAGACTTTTGATGATAAACTGAAAATATAGTATAAGTTACTGCCTATTTTCTATTTTCCTCAGCATTACATCCAGTATCCTCAAAAACACCAATTACGTGAATTTACTAGAAAGAAATATTAATACAATAAAAAAATTTCGAAAAAAAATTTTCCAAAGAAATGCAAGTGTTCTCAGGGGGTAGACTTTGTTTCAAATTCAATTTCGAATAAATAAATTATGAAAATCGGAGGAACTTTCCCGGAGTCCGAGCTGAATGTCTAAAGTTCCTTGACTAATAGGTTGACTTTTTCTGAACAACAAAAAAACTCCTGACATTTCCCTCCACATTTCTGCTCTTTTTTACATACATTATTTAACCTACTTGGGCAATTTGGAGTGGCTTTTGAGATGAGCAAAACCTTCAACACTCAGGAAAAACATGAAATCTCTATATTTAAATGGCGGTTATTGGAAAGAGAGTTGAAATCCACAGAGGATTTTACCCACCTTCATTTCAAATCACGTACCATATTTCAACCCCTTAACCCAATCTGTAAAAGCTGTGAGTGCGCGCAAAATTTGAAAATTTCAAGAGTATATGTGGGCTCTTCGAGTTATGAGTGAAAACCTCTTCAGCTATCAATTTATGTACAAGTGCGTAAAGATGAGTGAGATATATATATATATATATATATATATATATATATATATATATATATATATATATATATATATATATATATATATATATATATTTGTGATGGAGATGATGTTCTTCAGAGAATTTTCTGATGTAGGTATATATACAGGGTGTCCCGTAAATAACACGCCAGAGTGACACTGGAGGTAGATTGGCTTCAGGTCAATCAGATAACATCAACATGACCTCAGTAAAAGTTTTCTGGTTTTCGAGATATTGTCACTCTTATGTTTTTTTCAAAAATCTATACTTTTTGGTCATTTTCTTGCCTGTTTTGAATATAAATAAGTTCTAACTCATGGTTTTTTTTTCTTGTGCTATCATCAATATATGGTTGAGACAATCGACCTATCATTTAATCAAAAACTAGCTCGCTAACCTCAAAAAAAAAATCAAGTTGTTTCAATTTAATTTAAATCCGAAAACCTTAACAAAAGTTTGACTATTTACTGTGAAGAAATATTGTACCAGACAGAATCAGCAAATGATCTTTAAAACTAGCCTATTTAATGCTCTTTCGAAAACATTATAACATTTGTGGTTTTTTTCTTTTAAAAGTCTTAAAATTCCAATTTTTGTCATTGAAGTCGTGCTACTTACGAAATACACTGCGGCGCAAATTTAACGCATAGCTTAAATATGTCCTAAGTTTTGACTGAATATTATCTCAGGCGGTGATCCGATATGAATAAATTTTTCACCAAATTGTAGCTCCGTTCTTTGAGAAAAAGCAATAGTTATAAGATGATCAAAAAAAAATGAATAAACTTATTGTACAGGGTGTTTGAATAGCGATCTGTTTTCTTCGTCCAAGTTTACATCCTTCTGTAATATCGGGAACCTCAGGCAGAAAAAAAATAGACGGTATAATAATCGCATGACTTCTGAGTAATTTGTTTCTTCAATTGTCTGTTTATCTTGAGCCACTCGAAAGATATTCATGTTTTTATAATTCTCACACTTTTCAAATGAAATTTTCTAAAACTTTTTTGTTAATTTGCGAAGAAGGCTGTGTATTCAAAATTTCTTTACAAGTAGAAACTTTGTTTATTTGGTTTTGTATATCTCTCCATACTACAAGTCTGAGCTACCCGATATTGCCCGCAGAAGGATGTAAACTTGGACGAAGAAAACATGTCGCTATTCAAACACCCAACCAAATAAGTTTATTCATTTTTTTTGATCATCTTATAACTATTACATTTTCTCAAAGAACGGAGCTACTATTTGGTGAAAAATTCATTCAAATCGGATCACCGCCTGAGAAAATATTCAGTCAAAACTTAGGAAATATATAAGCTATACGTTAAATTTGCGGCGCAGTGTATTTCGCAAGTAGCACGACTTCAATGACAAAAATTGGAATTTTTAGACTCTTGAAAGAAAAAAACCACAAATGTTATACCGCTTTCGAAAGAGCATTAAATAGGCTAGTTTTTAAGATCATTTGCTGATTCTGTCCGGTACAATATTTTTTCACAGTAAATAGTCAAACTTTACTTAAGGTTTTCGGATTTAAATTAAATTGAAACAACTTAATTTTTTTTTGAGGTTAGCGAGCTAGTTTTTAGTGAAATGATAGGTCGATTGTCTCAACCATATATTGATGATAGCACAAGAAAAAAAAAACCATGAGTTAGAACTTATTTATATTCAAAACAAGCGAGAAAATGACCACAAAGTATAGATTTTTGAAAAAAACATAAAAGTGGCAATATCTCGAAAACCAGAAAGCTTTTACTGAGGTCATGTTGATGTTATCTGATTGACCTGAAGCCAATCTACCTCCAGTGTCACTCTGGCGTGTTATTTACGGGACACCCTGTGTATATATATATATATATATATATATATATATATATACAGTGTGGAGAAAAAGTATGGACTTACCCTAATAAATTGGTAGCCTTCTATGGAAAACACTCGAACAGGTCGATTTAGTTTTTCTGTTTCCTACATTTTGACCAAATTATTTTGTTCTTTTAATAAAAATATGACGTAATCGACATTTTTCTCAAATGACAGTATATAGCATGCGATAAATCATTTGAAAGCTCTTGCTTCACTCAGTATGTTCCTTAGATTTATATGCGATTCTCTAGCTTCGTTTCAAAATGGCGGCGGTAAAATTGTGAAAATTATTTTTAATTGACTCCCAGTAGAAGACTAACTCTTCCGCGATTTATCAGAAAAAAAAACAATCAATCATCATACTCAGACAGTACTGAGTCTTCATCATTCAATTGCTGTCCTTACATTAAGTTTCTTGGCCTGAGCTTGATTTTTAATTCCATGGAGAAAAACGAAATTCGATATCTCAATGGCATTACAATAGAAGTTTTGGAACCGCAATTTTGAAACGGAGCTGCAGAATCGCATAAAAATTTAGGAACATACTAAGGGAAGCAAGAGCTTTCAAACGATGTATCGTATGCTATATACTGTCATTTGAGAAAAATGTCGATGACGTCATATTTTTGAGAGATGTCATTAGAAGAAAAAAATAATTTAGTCGAAATGTAGGAAACAGAAAAACTAAATCGACCTACCTGTTCGAGCGTTTTCCATAAAACCTGAAGGATACCAAATTATTACGGTAAGTCCATACTTTTTTTCCGCACTGTATATCGTCCCACGACGATTAAGATAGGGAATAATGTCGGTCGCGTGACATCAGATTCAAAAGTATTAATGGGACAACCTGTATATTTTGGTATTTCTATTTTCCTTCCGAGGAAACGATTCCAACAAACCCCCTATCCTTTTACAACTATTATAACAAACGTCAGAAAATAGCAATTGCCAAATTACTTAAGTTCAGAATACATACTTGGGCAGTATTATATTTTTATGATAAGTAAAATAAGGCAAAATTATAATAATCATTCATATTTCACTGAAAGAAAATTACAGTTATGCTAGAAAAAATGAATTTACTGCGGTTTTAGTAAGTTCAGAAAAGACGCAAATCTTACTAATAAAAAATCACAGTTTATTCACGTGTTATAGAATGGACGCTTTAGAATTACTCTAGTTCGTAGGTGGTTGACAATTAAAGAGTTCGATATTTTTTCTTTTTGTTGTTTTAGATGGTCTATTTCCTTAAAGTCAATATAAAATATGATAATCTTACTGCGTTGAAGGGTGCTTCACTGTGGGTATCTAGTTTGCTGTGGTGCTGTTTTGCTATTATTAAACTAGGAATACGATGATTTCTGGTTTGAACGAAACACCATTAAATTCTCTCCCGATATATGCTATGACTTATTTTAATTTGAAAATTGTGGAATATGATGTCTTTTAATCGTTTGAAGTTCAAACTTTGAATCGTAAAATAGTACCAATTGCATACTTTTTGTTTAATTGAGCCAATACATGATGAAAATTGATAATTATATAGAAACAATGGTTAACAAAACAAATGCCAGAATGTTTGCATTCAGCATCTGACGAAGGTTCACCAAAACATGCGTATTGTATCCAAAAAAGTTTAAATTGTTTTTTTTTATTAACTATTGTTTTAAGTGCATACTACCATTTTACCACTTCGTTTTTCAGCCAATCAGGATTCTTCTTGTCATAAGTAACGTCCAATTATCTTAATCAATGACCGTGAATTACATCAGTAGTGTTTCCTAGAGACTGTCTATGTCTCTAACATAATTATGGAACTCTTATTTTCAATATTTTGGTTGAATCCAACGGAGTACATGCACTTCAATATTTCTAAAGAAAGATGTGCGTTGTCAGATTTTCCACATAAAAATCAAAACTATTGAAATACATGTTAGCGATCTTCATCTCATGATATTCATTAATCTCAATAGAATATTTCAACATTCAACATCGCATGAATTTCATTGGTTTCATAGAATATGGGATGAATTAGACATCTCACTAGAAGATTCAAATTTTGAATGGAAATTCAATCGATTATCGTATTTTTGATGTATCAAAATTGATTGTGATCTCCTATTTAATTATTCTCTTGCTTAGACCAGATCAATGTTCGTGCCCCTAACGTTTAGGTACTTTTGACGAGAACGATTACACTCGAGTAAATACAACTGCAATATGCCTTAGTAATGATAATGACTTTCATTATCTCTCTTTTTTTCCCGTCATTCTCAGAATGTATCAGACATTAATAATTTTTCACATTATGTACAACCTAACTACCTACTCTAATCGCTGTGACGTTTTCTATTCAAAAAAACTACACACAAATTTTAAGTTTTCACTTATCCTATGCGAGCTTGATACCGCAGTTTCTAAAGTGAATCTTATGAAATATATTAAATCACTACAGATATAGTGAATCAACTTGAGAAGGATGAATGAAATTTCACCGAAACGTTGCAATGCAATCGATAATTCAACACGGATAAAACACGGAAAAAATGTCGAATTCCTATATATATATATATATATATATATATATATATATATATATATATATATATACATTACATAAAGTGAACAAGGAAAATTCTTCAATAATTTAAAAAAATATCAAACAACTTTCCAAGGAAGCTGGTTATACGTATTCAGCAACGCAAAATCTGCATTCACAATCGAACGGTGAATTATAGAAATTGTCAAGTCACCCCGACTCTAAATCTGCATACAGCTGTTTCGATCTAATTAGATCTCATCAGTGCAGCTTATTTGACTCGGAGTGAATTAACAAATTTCTAATTGTTCCCCAATACAAATCGTGGTCAGTAACAATGGATAAATAACAATCCAGAGCGTCATCCCACCAAAGATATTGGGAAACAACAATTCACCGCTTAGACTGAAAATGCAGAAATTCGTCGCTCAAATACGTACCTCCTGATATGAAGATATCTACTCTACAACAGTGATGTATATGATTCCAAGGCACACTAACATAGTGATTTAAAACCTTTGGATATACTCACGAGAGCGCGCTCCGAATATTCTAGTCGCTTAATACGCAAAATATAACAATCAAATCATGAAAAACATACTAGTCGACCATGGTCAATTTCATACATTACATACAGTGAACAAGGAAAATTCTTCAATAATTTTAAAAAATTATCAAACAACTTTCCAAGGAAGCTGGTTATACGTATTCAGCAACGCAAAATCTGCATTCACAATACACCACTGTTGTAGAGTAGATATCTTCATATCAGGAGGTACGTGTTTGAGCGACGAATTTCTGCATTTTCAGTCTAAGCGGTGAATTGTTGTTTTCCAATATCTTTGGTGGGATGGCGCTCTGGATTGTTATTTATCCATTGTTACTGACCACGATTTGTATTAGGGAACAATTAGAAATTAGTTAATTCACTCCGAGTCAAATAAGCTGCACTGATGAGATCTAATAAGATCGAAACAGCTGTATGCAGATTTTGAGTCGGGGTGACTTGACAATTTCTATAATTCACCGTTCGATTGTGAATGCAGATTTTGCGTTGCTTAATACGTATAACCAGCTTCCTTGGAAAGTTGTTTGATAATTTTTTTAAATTATTGAAGAATTTTCCTTGTTCACTTTATGTAATGTATGAAATTGACCATGGTCGACTAGTATGTTTTTCATGATTTGATTGTTGATATATATATATATATATATATATATATATATATATATAAATATATATATATATATATATATATATATATATATATATATATATATATATATATATATATATATATATATATTGATGGAATCCGTCGTTACTACGTGATAATTTAACAAAAACTAAATTTGAATTTACTACGTCTATTATCACAATTACGCATATACCCTGTCGTGTCTGTCGCGTGCTAGTAGTGTCGGACACAATTTTAAGCCTACCTTCCATTCGCTTAGTGTCTGAAGTGTGACCTGTATCTTAGTTCCAAGAAAAAAAAAACGGTATCATTTAGTTTAACAGTTCGAGGCTACGAACTCATTGTATGAAATTAGTTTTTGTTCATCATCATTTATATATATATATATATATATATATATATATATATATATATATCAGGGGCGGCTAGTCAAAGGAGGCTAAGGAAGCTAAGCCTCCTCAATAATATTCCGTGTATCACTAATATATATATTATATTGAATAGTCAGCATTCAGCATATTCATATTAATCAAAATCATATTATTTTATGCACCTACCTTCCTTTCAACCTACATTATATAATATAATTTATTAATTAAGATAGAAGATATTTACATTTACTGCATTTCATTCATTTCAAGATTTGTGGCAACGCTGCGGAAAGCTTAGAAAGGTATATTCTCAACGTTCATTATGCCTGCCACAGAAAAGCAAACTCACACCACTCAAAAACAAATACTCTGAATGAATACTTCATTGAAATAGAAAACCAAAACACATGTACATGGCAACACCGATAAAGTCCAGTCTTATACAATGTCGACCAATCACAACTATAGAATCTCCCTGACATCGAGTAAAGTCGTTGATTAAATCGTAGTATGATCCTAATTCGTACTGTCTGAATAATGGACGCCGGAATCAGCTCGCGTTACGCGTATTGTTTTAAAATCAGTTTAATTACTGAAATTAATTTCAAAAATTTCAATGGTGACTTAGTGGAATATTTGTTATCCCATAACTTTAGTGCCCTAAGTTATGAGGATAAAGTTTTAATGAAAACAAAAAAAAACTACCCCTGAATTAAACAATTTGGTGCAGCGTAACAGAAAACAAAACCGCGGTTTTAATACATTATGAGAGACATCCTTGCCTAACCGGATCACAGGTAAAAAATAAATTATTTTGTTGGCAGTGTTTACTTTTTACTAGTGAAAATGTCTCTGTTTGGGGCCGTTTAGGATTTGAGGATTTAATTCTATACCTAGTTGAAAGTGAGGAATTTTTCACCGATAAAGTAACTTTAAATACAGCACGCGGATTAATATCTTACTTACAAGATAAGGAATTTATATATTTTTTAAACATCTTTGAATTAATTTTTGAACAAACAGAAATAGTTTTTCAAATCTTACAGCACAAGTTTTCAGATGTAATTTACTCACGAAATCGGCTCAAGTTTCTTTTGGAAAAAATTTCAGAATTTCGTTCATTTTAAAAAAATATTCTCTGTATTTCAAACTACTGATGATACGACTCAATTTAGCCCAAAACGAAAGAAATTCAGTTACGCAGATATGGAGCTTCACTATAAGCAAATATTTTATGAAATTTTGGATACTATTAGGGGTCAAATAGAAATAAGGTTCTCTGATTTGAAAGAACTGCATTTCTTCGACTTACTCAATAAAAATTTGTTTACCGGATTTTCGGCTAATTTTCCAGATAACCTTTTGGAAAATGTATGTCAAAAATACACTTTTTTTGATAAGGTGGTCATGAAAAGTGAACTGTGTGTTGTTTATAATGACAATGAAATTTTGGGGCAAAATGAAAATCATGTGAGGACTATTAAATACCATTTTGATAATGATTTGAATCAGGATTTACCCCAAGTTTATAAACTCTTATATCTAATTGTTTCTATCCCGGTGACATCGGCTTCCGTAGAGCGCTCGTTTTCCACTCTTAAGAGAATTAAAACTTATTTACGAAATTCAATGAGCCAGGATCGTTTGAAAAATATTAGTTTGTTGTCTATTGAAAAGGAATTGGTAAAACTTTTGGCGAAAGACAAAAAATTTTATGAGGATATTATAGATCATTTTGCTAACGTTAAAGATCGCAGAATCGCGCTAATCTTCAAAAATATATAATAACTTTTTATTTGCTCTCACCAGCTGTTAAAAAATTCGTTAAGTAGGTAGGTAGGTACCTATTATGTGAAAGAAAAAATCTGATGAATAGATGAATTGATTAATTGGCTGAGAAGAATTTTTGTGAATATTTTAAATAGGAGTTGTAGGTCTCAAGGTAGACACTCGAAAGCGAAAACAAATTAATAGCTTAGGGTGCTTGTTTTACTTTGATTTTCTTTCAATTATATTGACCTTGAAATCCTAAAAATTTTCGCCTATGGTGTATTTTTAACACCTCTTGTAGCCTCCTCAAACCAAAACCTCACGAGCCGCCACTGATATATATATATATATATATATATATATATATATATATATATATATATATATATATATATATATATATATATATATATATATATATATATATATAATATATCGTTTAATAGGAGGTCTGAATTGGCTATAAAAACTACTCCCGCCTTTCACAGTTGGCTTTCGATAATGTGCAATAGTCTATTAGTTGTGGAAAAAATAGGAATAATTAAGATAAAATACGACCATAGCGAAGGAGCTATGATGCATACCCTTTTTTACATTGAGATTTATTCCCTTTTTGATAAGTAGATAAGTATTAATCTCTCAAGAATATAATTCTAATTTAAAATATAAACCCATTGACTATATTCACTATTTCATATTAGAATTTTTATCAAAATATGATCAATTACAGAGATAACAGAACAAAGAGTTCAAATTCAGACTTCAATCTTCAGCACTTTCGATAAACTGCTGAAATTGAAATGAACTACCGAAATTTATACGAAGTAATTATTGGGCCATATATTATGATGAAATTTTTTTAAAAAATAATGTTTTTCCATAAAATTTTCGACTTTTAATATAAAGAATAATCTACGTACTGATTGAATCCCTTGAAGAAATTATGGAGGAACCACAGGCAACTCAGAATCAACATGTTAATTGAACAAATGATGTGTTCCATTTTACTGCTCACACAAATTGAAACTAGTGAAAATAACAACCGTCAATTGGATACAGATAAACTTGTATAGTTTATGTAGAGTTTTAAGTAGCCGAACTGTTAATATCGAGCCTTTTCAACAGATCGAGTAATATAATAACTTTTAAAGAGCAACGGGTAAATAAAATCTTGTGCGACAGTAAATCACTTACAAAGGCATCTAATTCAATTACAAAGTAGGTTCGGCTGAAGCTTGGTCATCCATGGGATGAAGGACAAACAAACAATAAAATTTAATAAAATTCTGACCTTGGCCATGAAATGCATAACCAGGATATTATATGGATTTTCACTCGGTTTATTTCAAAGTTCGGACTGAAGGTATTCATTGTATTTCTTTGCTAAGTGGAAACTCAGATGAGGCAAAAATAATCTAATAAGTAGTAGCGTGTATTGAGAAATAATATTTTCCGATTTAAGATTTTCACTAATGTTCAAACTGTTGTACGTCGCATTTGGCTGAAAACTTAATTTTCTTCAGATGAATTTGAACTTTTCAGCTAAACTTTTTGTTTTGTAATCATTTCTTATATAGATGAAAATCTATATAAATATATATATATTTTATAATATATATATATATATATATATATATATATATATATATATATATATATATATATATATATATATATAAATATATATATAATGCGAATAAGCATACAGCATTGCTTCCCTCCCATCAATACAACACTCGCCAAAGAAACAACTATGTTACACCCCTGATGATTAGGGTCGCGTCTCAAAGATCATACTCGTACTTTGCTCCAAAACTTTATAATAGTATACCTCAAAGATTAAAATCGATAGAAAATATTAATCGCTTTAAACTAGAACTGAGGAGGCACATACTTCGAAGTAAGAGAATTGAACGTCAGCGAATATTTGATTAGATTTATATTAACTCAACACTATACAAAGAAAAGTATTCTCAATGTTCGCTTGTTGTTTTTTAGATGTTTTTTTCTCATCTTTACTTGTTTTTGTTAATTCTGTTATCTTGATATTTTGTATAATTTGATGACTGATACTTTTTATCCTTTTCTATGGTGTAATATAAGTTTCTAATTTTTATATAATTTATGTTTATATTATGTGTGTATGCGCGTATATTCAGATGTATGGATGTATGATTCTATGTTCTACATTTTATAATCGAATTTATAGTTGAATCATTCAGTGGAATTTTCATGCTTGTGTGTTTTTGGTGATCTCTTTGTTTTTTCATTGTTTGTTTCTATTACTTCTCGAAACAAGTGTTTACACTTATCGAGTTTTTATTTATTCACAACTGATCTTTGTTTTTTATTTACTTGTATTTGTACCATACTGGTGTGTGAATAAATATTATTATTATTATTATTATATTATTGTTAAATAAATATTATTACTATTATATATATATATATATATATATATATATATATATATATATATATATATATATATTTATATATATATATATATATATATATATATATATATATTTATATTTATATATATATATATTTATATATATATATATATATATATATAAATATATATATATATATATATATATATATATATATATATATATATATATATATATATATATATATATATATATATATATATATATATATATATATATATATATATATATATATATATATATATATATGGGGTGGGAGAGCCCTCCAGATAATCGATTGCACGATTTTTTCTCTGTCTTAGATGAAACGTATTAGAAACGTATTAGAATATTGGCCTTTATCAAAGTATTTTTTGATATCGTTATATCTGCAATGGATTGGCCTCTAGATGGAAGAAAATAGGGTAATCCCTAGAGTTCAACAATTTATTTTTATGGTCACTTTTGAGGAAAATTGATAAATCTCTTGTGCGTTTTGTCATAATGTTGCTATAGCTTATTCATATATTGCCCCATAATCCAGCTGTGAGTAAAATGTATCTAAACAAAATGCAAGTAGTAGTAGTAGCTCTTTTTGGTAGTATTTCCAACATCGCAACAATTAGTTAATGAAGTAATTAGTAACCCGAAACACTTTTAACGTGAATTTGTTATTATATATTAAAATTTTGTCAATATTTTAATTTGAAAATAATTTCTCTTTGAGTATATATTTATTTGTTTATATATACATATATATACATATATATATATATATATATATATATATATATATATATATATATATATATATATATATAATGTCAATGTTTATTTTGAATATATATTATAACTCCTGAACGACTGAACAGATTTCAACAAAGTTGATCTCGTTGGGAAAAGCATTTATTGCTTCATTAAAACCATCTTATTTGTGATCTGTCAAATCTTCAGTGATGCCGGTAGAGAGCGTTCTTTGATATAATAACAGAAAATTGCTAATTTCTCTGAATAATTAAATGCAATAACGTGGCTTTTTTTTAAAAAACATAGTGCGACGATGCAAAAATAGGCTTGTGAAACGCGTATCTTGATATCTTATTCCTAGCCTAAAATAACGAAGAAAGAAGATTTAGTTATCACATAATTCTCAGAAGACGCCTTTACACCTGTATTTATTTTCATTTATCTGCCTTTTTCCAAGAATCAATGATGAAATTTCATAATTTAATGATTTTCAAATAGGTACTAGTATTCTTAGTTCAAAAAATTTTTGAATAATCGTTTAGGGGCATATGAATCAATGAATATAATATAAGCAAGTGGAAGAAGGTAGTCAGAATATGAAGAGCAGATCATGAAGGAAAAACAAATGCCTAAAATCATCTTGTCAGTAAATATTAAAAATGAACATATAGTGACAGTGTAATGAGTTTTTGTGGCACACACAAGTAAGGACTGAAAACTATTGAAATACGTTTACTAACGATGAAGCCTTTGATATATTTGTGGTATATTTTGAATGTCTTCAATGTTTTTCTTGAATAAACAGCTATGATTCCTGAACGACTGAACAGATTTCAACAAAGTTGATCTTGTTGGGAGGAGGATTTATTGCTTCATCAAAACCATTTCATCTGTGATCTGGCAAATTCTAAGTGATGCCGGTAGAGAGCGTGTTTTGATATAATAACAGAAAATTGCTAATTTCTCTATCAAATAAAAAGTAATATAATGACTTTTTTTCCATAAAAATGTAGTGCGATGATGCCAGAATAGGGTAGTGAAAATTGTATCTCGATATCTCATTTCTAGCTTAAAATAACGAATATATATTTAGTTATCACATAATTCTCAAAAGACGCCTTTACACCTGTATCTATTTTTATTTATTTGCCCTTTTCCAAGAATCAATGATAAAATTTCATAACTCAATGATTTTCGAATAGGTTCTAGTATTCTTAGTTCAAAAAAATTTTTAAAAATCGTTAAGGGGATAATAATCAATGAATATGATCTAAGCAAGTGCAGGAAGGTAGTCAGAATATGAAAAGCAGGCCATGAAGGAAAAACAAATGCCTGAAATCAACTTGTCAACAAATATTGAAAATTAACTTATAGTGGCAGTGTAATGAGTTTTTGTGGCACATACAAGTAAGGACTGAAAACTATTGAAATTCGTTTACAAATGATGAAGCTGTTGATATGTTTGCGGTATATTTTGAATGTCTTCAAAATACATACGACATTAATACAAAGAGTATTAAGAATTCGATTCAAGCCATACGAGAATTTGTTGGGCATGTTTGAAGAAAATAGAGAATTTTTATCTGAAATTCATAGGGTCGAAGCTGCCAGGATTACGCAAATTTCGCTCTAAACGCGGAAAAATTCTCGCATGGCGTAAACGCCGAATATAGAGCTCTGTCTATTCTCTGGGCCAATGCCGCATTTTGAAGAAATTCAAAACATACCGCAGTGGCGCAGTAATATAAACAGCTTCATCTTTTGTAAAAGGCATTTCAATCGTTTTCAATCCTTACTTATGTGTGCCACGATAACTCATTACACTGCCACTATGAGTATAATTTTATTATTTGTTGACAAGTTGATTTAAGGCTGTTTTTCCTCCATAGCCTGCTTTTCATATTCTGACTAACTTGCTTTTGCATATTATTATATTGATTATTATGCTCCCATTTTTTTGAATTTTTTGAACTAAGAATGCTATTACTTAAAAATCATAAAATTGTGAAATTTCATCATTGATTCTTGGAAAAAGACAAATAAAAATAAATACCGGCGTCTTTTTAAATAATATGATAACTAAATTTTCTTTCTTCGTTATTTTAGGCTAGGAATAAGATATTGAGATACGATTTTCACTAGCCTATTTTAGCATCATTATACTACATTTTTTATGGAAAAGAGAAATTAGCAATTATCTGTTATTATATCAAAAAACGCTCTCTACCGGCATCACTAAAAAGTTACCAGATCACAGATGATCACGTCAAAAAGTGTCTAATAAAAATTACTCGAATAAAGCTCAGCTTGAAATAAAAAATATTTTTTTGGTATATTTACTAGGTGTATTTCAGAAAAAAAATCACTTTAAAAGTTTTAGATGGCGGTTACGCTCTCTGGTGGCCATCTTAGAAACCTGAAAATAATTTCCAGGATTTTCTGTTGGCCACTTTGGTGCTAAAATTTTTTACCGTTAGTCTCTACGACGAATAGTTTCTGAGATACAGCGGGGTAACTCTCTTAATCAGATACCCGGTACATAAATGTCTTTCATCAACTTCTCATTAACAGTGGAATTCAGTGGAAGCAATGTAAGGTATGAATTCAATAATAATTTATTTTTTTTTAGTACAGTATAAGAAGTATAAACCTATAACATATTTGAAGTATCATGCCAACTATCGTTCGTATTAATCTAAGTTCAGAATTAGTGTGTCTCCAGCACTCGTGATGCGTTTCGTTGGACTCTGATCTTGAATATTTAACGTCGAGAGTAAAGTTAAATTGTCCATTGTATCGTAGTTTGGTTCTTCTTTAACAGAATGATCCAGGTCTGGGATGAGGTCGTTGAACAGAGTGAGATTTGTTTCACTATCAGATGATAAATTCAGAAGATCGCTTATTAAATTTGGGTCATTCATTTCGTTAACTTCTTCTCCGTTTTCAATACAAGGTTCATCGTCATCTTCGTAATCCTGTAAAATGTATACCAATAAAATCGTTTATTTTTTATAACATGCACATTTAGTTGAATATGAGCGCAAATTACTTGGAGAAGATATTTTTTCTCCGATCGTGGGAAAAGTGACACTATTTTGACCTGTTTTCTATGCGCAAAATTCAACATTCCAGAATAGTGGTCAGTTGCTTAGCAATTAGAAAATAACAGTGCGGTAATATTATTACCGCACAGCTGTAGCGTGCGGTAATGTAACAAATGGATTATTACATTAAAATGAAACAAAGTATGGTTTTAATTTTTATAATTGTTGTTAATATTTACATTTTTTGTATCCTGTAGCTTGACGTTTTAAAACTGCTCTCAGTTTTTGGTACTGGGCAATATTAATATTATTTTTAACAGACAAAGTTGATCGAAGCATGGAATAATGTGCCCACAACGTCGAAGATTTCATTGTTTTAGCCAATTCAGCAACATACACCATCAGTACATTCTCAGAAAAGGATACACTGTTGTTTTTTCTACAAACATTCATGAAGCGTTGGTACGTAAGTTCATCCTTCTCTCTGGATTTCGCCGGAAGTAAATTAAGTGAAGCAACGTTCGCGGCTTCTACTAGTTCAGGAGCCGTGCAAGACAACAAATAATCACTATCAGTGTTCATGTTTACTAATTCTTTTTTAATTCCTTATAAAATACAACGAATCAAACAAAACCGGCTTTAAAATTATTTTACTTTTGTCATAACAGAGTGATTTCCATGGTTACCACTTCTTATTTCAATATGAACATAGAGAAACCTATTTAAACTTACTTGATTACATCTTGGATGAAATATTTTTTAATTAATTTTTTAAATTTAAATCAACGATCGGAGAAAAAATAGTATGTATAATTCGTGGGAAAAGCATATTCCCAAACTCCTGTGTTACCAGACTCGTCGCTACGCTCCTCGTCTGGTAATTATCACAGTCGTTTGGGAATATTATGCTTTTCCCACTAATTATACAATAATTATGGAATAGTTATTTTCCTAGTGCGGAAAATGGAAATTTGTCGCACGGAGTACTGCGGTTGTCAGTATGACTCGTAGCGGAATTCGATCAATAGTCGATACACAGTAGATTCTTTCAAGATTAGTTAGAAACAATTTTTCATCACGAGGTTGCGGAAAAGAAGGATTAGATTTTCTCAACAGTACCTATTAATTTTTTTTAAGTTAACTGGAACACTATTTTTTTTCAAAAATGAAAAGTTAATTATTATTAGTTATGAGTATTAATGATGATATTTATAGTAAATGAACAATGAGTAAAATTCTGTAGATTAATATCCCAGGTTAGTTAGTTTAGCAACTTAGAAATTTTCTCCAGGTTCCGAGAAGTATGCTCGTTTGATGTAATAATTAAAACTTGAGGCTTATTCTGAAGAATATGACTTTAATTGAGGGGATTCTATGGTTGAGTTTAAAATATTATTTGACATGTATTTTTCATTTTTTCGAGGTACATACATAAATGTGCACTCTAAAATGTAAATAAAGTTTAGTTGCCGAGCTAGACTGAAATCAACAACACAACTCAACGGATTTATTTGAAATATAACTTTCAATACTTTTCAATTAGAAAAACAAATACAATAAACTATTCTGAGCAACCAACATAATATACTTATATTACAGTTTAATGAGGAATGCATACAAATCAAGAAATAAACACGGGCAATTTTGTTATTCAATAATCTTTTATTAGTATAATATTCATTTTTCTTGAATAAAATCTTATGGAAAACTTTGAGTAATATTTTTAGCTAAAACGTAAATCGAGAAATTTCCTGTCACAAAGCATCAAATATATACAACTATTATGCAGGATGTTTCACGGTCGATGGTTTCTTAGGCATTCAATAAAAAATACGCATAGTATAATTCTGAAAATTTGGTTATTTTTGGTAATTTGTTCCGCTACATCGACTTATAATATTTTCTGCGGCGTTGCTGCTTATACCGAAGATTAGCAACGAATTTGATATTTCAAATGACCGGTTCTCGACAAATTAATTCAATTCCTTGTTTTTGCAATTCAATGGATATTGCTGTGGCTTTTTGATTTGTGAAAAACTGACATTTCAGAAGTAGTTCGCCCATTTCCTGTGTATTACTTACAGGGTCGTTAAAAAAATCGTGATTTTACCGGTTGATACAAAGATGACATACATTGTATTTTTTCAAATGGAACACCTTATTCATTATCAAATATGCTGAAAGGTAATTGAAATTCTGTGAAAGGATATATCATTTTCCTGTAGGTACATAAATAGTTAGTTTTCCAGAAAAAAATGGAATTATTCTGGCGTATTTCTATTAAGTACTCGTTTTGGTTTTTATGAAAATTTTCTATTAGTAGTTTGATAATAAAACGTTTGCTCGTTAATTAACTAGTGTAACATAAAAAAAAACCGAGATGAAAGCAAATAACTAATCATATGAATTTGTGATGAAACTATTTATTATCCATGGACAATGTGACAGAATTATAGGAAGAACATTTAAAAATTCAATGAAGTGTACCGTTATTCACAACCAAAGAATAAGAAAAAGTATGGATTACAAATTTTATTATTTACAGTTAAAACTGTAAAATAAACAACAATGCTTACCCAAGCCGGTAACTTAGGTTACACTTTTGTCAAAGCATTCTGATAACCAACAAAGAAGAATAGTACAATTTATACCTAATAGTAAAAGGTACATTCCCGGACGACAATGAAGCATTGAAGTGAAGTGTGCTTTTACTACGAGGTACACTTACTATTTTTTCTGAAATCACAATCAACATTATCATAAATGAGGATTTTTATAAATTTATAACAATTTTTGATTGACTATGAAATTTAGTGAGGAAAGTGACCAACAGAATGAATTTTCATTCAGTTCAGTTCAGTATATGTTTGATAATTGTACAAACTGCAATATAACTATAAACATACAAAAATAGTTATAATGAATGTTCCATATGTATAATAATATATTCAATAATTGTTTTTTATATGACTTGATTATTTGCCTGTATTTATTTATAGTCTAAAATGTGCATAAGAAATCGGTAGGGACCGATTTTGACCGAATTTTCTCGTAGGGGAGACCGGTGTCAATTGTAACAGGTGTCGAAAGTAACATGGTCGATAACAACGACATCTCTATGAATTTTAGTGAAACACGAGTGACAAATAGAGCAAAGAGCTATTCGGTAGTATGTCATTCAGTTAGTTTGACCGTCACGATAACGCCGGCCGTTCAGTAGACGAATGTTTATAAAACGCTGTGAAAGTGAATATCCGAGGTGCCACAAATTGTTTTCTCAAGCTTGAAGTCCTTATAGTGACTATATTTCAAGGTAAGTGTTGGCTTCATTACAGTTTTAGCTTTATTTCTCAGTGGCTATTTGTTCACTGCTTCACATAAAAAATATAGAAATGTAATCAATATAATTCAAGGTTGTAAGGTGTCGATTGTAACACGTGCTAGGGTGTCGATTGTAACGTGTTACAATTGACATCTGTATTTACTTTTCTGATGAAATATTTTTTTACAGCTCACTCTGAAAAATGGTAAAACCCAGACCACGGCAGACCGAAAGGGGACTGATACCTAAAATTATTTATGAAGAAGCAGCTAAAAAAGTGATTGATAATAATCAATCACTTAGAAAAATCGCTAAAGAGTATGGAATGTGCCATGTTTCATTGAACCGTTTTGTGAATGCTGTACGAAATAACGTGGAGCGTAAAGTGGGATACAATCCTCACAATAAAGTATTTAATGTAGAGCAAGAGTCATATACTGTAAAAAACCTGTCGATTTGTTCTTTGGGCTCACTACGAAGGATCCCCGTAAATTAGAGTTTCAGTTTGCATTTGCTAACCGGCTCAATCATCCTCAAAAATGGAATGAAACAGAACAGGCTAGTGAAGATTGGCTAGCAGCTTTCCTCAAAAGAAACCCTTCTCTAACACTTCGCACCCCTCAAGCTACCAGCCTTGCACGCTCCATGAATTTCAATCGAGAGAACGTTTCCAACTTTTTCGATAAACTAGCAATTGTATTGGAAAGACATTCTTTTGAAACACAGAATATTTATAATATTGATGAAACCGGTGTTTCCACAGTCCAAAAACCAAGCAAGCTAATAGCTAGAAAAGGAAACCAAGCAAGTTGTTCAGTGACATCCCAAGAGCGTGGACCACTCGTTACTCTGTGTGTGACTGTGAATGCAGTTGGTTATACAATTCCGCCAATGGTTGTATTCCTCCGAAAACACTTCAAGGATCATTTCATTAGAGATGGTCCTGTTGGATGTTTGCACAAACTGTAATTTTGATTCTGAAGGATAATGAAATCATTATATTCTTATTCTTTTAGTTTTCATTATATTCTTTTCCTTTTAGTTTTCTTTAAATACTTATTCTTTAAATTTTTATGGAATAGGTACTATTTTTATAACTTTATGTGTAAAAAATAAATTTATTTTTGAAACTTCCTTGAATACCCTGTAACTATCCATGACTGTTACAATTGACACCACACTTGTTACAATTGACACCAAGTCAGTGTCAGTTGTAACAGTGGTCGAAGAATCCTGGAAAATTCATTAACTTGATAACAACATCTTTTTTGTGAGTTTTAATTTTTGAAGGCAATAGCCAATTAAGTACATAATCTTATAGAAGTGAAATTATCTTTTCAAAAAGTAAGATTAATTTTAAAAAAATTATTAAATAAATTTTGTTACAATTGATACCGGTCTCCCCTACCGTTTTCTGTACGGGAATTAGATATTTAATTAAATTAGAAAAAACAATTATTTATATGCTATCCAAAATGTGAATTTTGTCAAGGAACGGGTATGTCAGAAGAGTTATTTTGTTTCAACTTGTTTGCCTTTCAGAACGATTTAATATTAAAGGTTAAATTCTGAGAAATATCTTGAAATTTTGAGGTCAGTAAAGAATGATTTTTTCAGATTATCCCTCACTGAAAAAGTTTTCACCTAAATGAAGTATTGCACCATTGTACTAGGAACGTTAAACTGCTTTTTAAAATATTCGAAGATTGCTGGTATAAACGTTTAGGATTGTGATATTGGCTTGCGATATCAACTGATCTTATATCAATTGATTGCTACTTGATTCGGAATCAAGAGAATCCAAACGTACAAAGTGAATAACGCGTCAACCAGTAATCAATCAATGGCATTGAAGAGCTATGTACATATCAATGAAATAAGAACGATCAAATTAATATACGAGTATCCGAATTTTGAAATATTCGAAAAAAACGGTCGTTATTTTGGTCATTGTGAATAATTCTTTTCTTAACAAACTTCGATTTTATCGGATATACATTGCTATTACGATGCTGATTAACTGTATTAACTGTATTTGTTATTTGACAAATTTAAATTTTTTTTCAAATTTGGCCCCTCATACCTTATGATAAAATTTAATGATATTTTTGCATGTTCTTGCTATGCCATTTCAATTCTTTTCAATTTTTAATGCGCTAACGTTGGGGTATTATAAGAGCATTAATTTTTGAATTTTGATAATGACATGTTTCATGATAATTGATGAATGCATAATATAAATATGCTTGAATGACCTCATTTCCTTTGAAAGGGATTTGAATTTTCCTATAGAATATTTCATATTTTTTTGTTCTTATTTAAAAATTGCACCATTTTTATATCTGCCGGAAAAATCACGATTCTTGAACGATCTTGTACAACGCAAAATGAATTCCTTCAAACAGAAGTAATTGGTAAACTATTTCTAAAATATCAGCTTCCACTAATCTGAATACAGTAGTAACAAATATTGAATTGGAGCTTAGGTTTTTGGCTTGTTCATAAAATAAGTCTATTCTATAAATAATTGTCAGTATGATTCATTAAATCGAAAGTACCACTTTACACAAATGGTATAGAAGGTAACTATTTTCGCAAAGATTTTCTTCATTTTCGAAACGATTTCTTTTTTTAGAACAATTCTCATTACTTTCTGGAAGATTTTACTTGTTACGTGAATTACTCTTAATCGATGAAGCGGAACCAATTATCCAAGTAACCAAATTTTCAGAATGATTTTATGTAACGTTTTCTGTTAACGTCTAAGGCACTACGACTGTGAATCACCCTGTATAAAATCATTGCTAATTGAAATTATTCATGATATATTCTGTAAAACTTTTATACGACATTTTGTGATCATTGCGTCGCCTCAAAATTCAATGCAGATGCAATATAAATTGATCAGATGTATATTTCCTTATAAAGTCGATAGATTTCACTCAGTTGTCTCTAGTAGCCAATGAATTAAATGATAAAGAATGGGTTAAGGGGAAGATGAGAGGTTTACTAGAATATTTCATAAGATAAATAGTTAATATGAATCACTCAGGTTCATAATATGAATCACTGAGATTTCAAAACATTTCAAATATTTACCGCAATCCGTTTTATGTAAATAAATGAATAAGGACCTACAGTTGGCAATTTTAGTATCCATAAACCCTAAGGATATAAAAATGGTAATTGCAGAAAATTTCCAATAGATTTCGTCCTAGTGTACGATTAAATTGTATGACGTTTGCGACATATACGATAAATTCATTCATTATGATAGGAACACTGAACTTATCAATTTTACTCATTAAATTATTTTTCGTAATCCCATACTGTTATTTTGATTTAACGGTATTCAGATGACAATTGAAAAGTCAGTGTTAACGGCCGCCGGCCATTATAATTTTATAACGGCCGGCGGCCGTTAAGAAATCACGTGTTCAAATATTTATTTCAAAACATCATTCCGGTTACAATAACAATTATAATAAAACTAACTATTTATTTATTTGAAAAGTAATTTGACAATTGCTATTATTTGAAATCTCTATCTTATTGATTAGAGATTTACCATATATAGCAACAGTTTTTGAACTTGCTGTCGGTGAAGCCTCATTATTATGAAAAAGTTGTCTCGTTATCTTCATTCTCTTCGAAACTGAATTTTTAATATACCACTCCGCCACCGCAGAGGAGTCCCAACCTCCAAGTTCTTTTACCGATAGTAGATCGCCACCATTTTCTACAAGCATGGTAGCCGAGGATCTGCGAAACGAGTGCCCTGTGTAGAGCTGAGGGTTTTCTAATTTTGATAATGCTGCAATTTTCTCTGGAACGCCTCCAATAGTATGAATGTCGACTACTTGTTTCACACATTTACTATTTCTATAACCAATGGAAAATCGCCGATTTTCCAGATTCGAAGGTCGCAAATCTACGTATTGTTGGTATAAACCATAGGCATCAAAAGGAAATCCTTCTTTGGGAATGACAAATACCCTATTCTTTTTGTTTTTAGTCATCCTCAATGTAGCCAAAACTTTGGTACTGGTGCTTTCAAAATCATCCACAGTCAGCTTCACAAGTTCTTCTCGTCTACAGGCACCAAAAATTCCACACGTTAATACAACCTTTTCAAGCAACCATGTATGATCATTTGCCTCCAACAAAAACTTAATTACTTCTTCTTCAGACAAAACTTTTAATTTCTTTGGGTTTTATCCATCAGACTTTCGTCTCAAGAATAAAAATGATTTTCCAAATCTGAAAATACATTTCTGTTGGTAAAATATTGGATTTAAAATAACTAACCTTCAAATGTCAATGTTGCCATAAACTCTCAAAGCAAGTTTCAACATTGAAATCTTCGTCCACAGCGAGTTGGGAGAATAAACCTTCGATTTTCTTTTCGCATAGGCTAATAAAACATCCTCATTAACCACCTTTACATTGCTATTACGCCAATTTTCTTAGTTTTCATATTCTTTTTTATACCGCTGTTGAGTTATTGCCGGCAGTAAATCAACACTCGCTGCACATGATTCTTCCAATATTTCAAAAGGAATTTCATTTTGTTCCTCAATTTCATCCATAATCGTCGTTACAGCGAACTTGCGAACACAAAAAACTGACGTTGTTTATAAAATTGCCAAACAGTTCCATGACAACAGAGTGCACGACGTTGGGTTTTTTTTTCAGAATTACGAGGTACGGGGTTTGTTTTTTCTTCGGAATCAAAATGTAATCTTCCAACGGGATTACGAAAAGTCTTTAACGACACACGGCCGATACGCAAATAACGGATTCGGTTAGTTATCAATATCCAACCTCATCCGTTATTTGCTACATATCGGCTTTGTTAACGTTAATAACTATTTCATTCCTCGGTATGAAACACTTCAAATTTTATAGCAATGAGAGCTTTCAATCTACATGTTTTGAATGATATTGAAGTTCCAGTTTCAGCCATAAATTCATTGTTTCCGACAAAATACAAAAATCACTAATCTGTTCACTGTGGTTACTACGAGCGATCAATCCAACCCTTACCTAAGGCGAGAGAGCCCTCCAGATGATCAATTTTTTTTGTGTTGCCCGATTTTTTCTTTGTCTTGGACGAAACGTATCAGAGTATTGGCCTTTATCAGAGTGTTTTTTGATATCGTTTCAACTGGAATGGATTTGCCTCTAGATGGAGGAAAATAGGGTAAACTCTAGAGTTCAACATTTTTTCTGAGGAAAATTTATAAATTTCAGAAGTCTGGCCAAGATAGAACAGAGAAAATGCTGTCCGATACAGAAATGGATTATTGGAGAAGAGCAGCAGGAAAATCAAGAAGAGAACGAGTCACAAATCAACGAATAAGAGATATTATGACAGTAGGTGAACGCACGATAGTGGACGAGATAAGAACAAAACAACTGGTATGGTACGGTCACGTGCAGAGAATGGAGAACGGAAGACTACCTAAAAAAATACTACAATGGAATCCAAATGGGCGAAGAAAGCGTGGAAGACCACGGAGGAGCTGGAGAGAAGGAACAGACAGCGAAATGAGAATGAGGGGCCTGGATAACGATTTATGGGCGAACAGAAATGAGTGGAGGTTGGGTATCGGAAGACGGCGGACGTTATAAAACCGATTATATATATATATATATATATATATATATATATATATATATATATATATATATATATATATATATATATATATATATATATATATATATATATATATATATATATAATTGAAAAAACTCTTGTGCATTTTGTCAGAACACAACTCAAAGATTTAAAACTTCGCCCTATAGCTTATTTATATATTGCCCTATAATCCAGCTGTGAGTAGAATGTATCTAAAGTAGATAAGAGTGCTCAAATGAAAATTGGCAATTTCGTTCGAATTCCTTCAATATATAAAACAATTTCCAAGTAAGACACATTGCAAGTGAGAGAGATGATTTAAGGAATGTCAAGAGGTATCCAACTACATCAAGGGGAGTGCACCTATTTCCTGGGGTATGTAACTTGAACCATAGACTCATGGTTGTATACGAACTCGTGGTTGAATGCCGATAATGATAGTAGGGGAGCCCGAGATGCTAAATGGGAATTTACTCGAGCGTCGTGGGGACCTTTTGGGTTGTGAAGATTAGATGCTAAAACGAAAAAAAGTTTATATGATATATGCCATTTCACTGGGAGGGTACACGTGTGCAGATCTTCAAAAATGTAGAAAAAAATGGTTATATAGATTTACTCGAGCGCGTCAGATATGAATAGTTTATACACCCCACATCGTCTCAGATAACGAGGGTAAGTTAATCTGCCGATTTGCATGGTGGGGGTGACCGTACGAAACGAAAACTCAACGCCAATATTCAAAAATGCGAAAAAAAATCGTGACATTTCCTTCAAAATAAAAATAAAAATTTAACCGTGCTCGAGAATGTCAAGGTGACGTTTTCTTTTTGCAACCTTTTTTAGTGTCTTATTTCCTTATGCCACGTGCAAATCGTCAGATTAGTTAAATGCATACTCTTCTGCATGTAATAAACTCACCTTGCCTTAATCTGACGTGCTCGAGTTTTTCGAACGAACGATTATTTTCTACTAATCTGATCGGCTGCTCTAGACGAACGCCCCCATATTGAGGGTTCATGTATGGTGGGAATACTCAACAGGGTGCAAGGTTTCCCCCAATATGTTATTCTGCCGCGCTCCAGTAAATCCCAAAATCCCCGCTTGGGCTCCCCTACTATGATAAAACACCTCCGGATGTCATCCGGAACTCCCGGAACCATGTGAATGAGACCAGGACAACATAACTTAGATATGTACAAAAAGACAACAGTTGAGAAGAGAAAACATATTTTGATTGAGGAACCTCTATTTCGTAGAAGAAATAATTATATCAATATAAATATTGTGTTCAAAAATTATTGATCTATGCGCATAACTTAAAGTTTTTTATCTAATTTACATTAAAATTGATTCAATATCAAGGTTGGTCATTTTTGAAGATTCAACTAATATTACTAGGTACTTTATTCGATAATATGAGTAGTACGTATTTCTGTTCCTCAAATGAAATATTTGTTTCATTAAAACATTATCACTGAGTATTAGTTCACTTTACATTATTGATAACAAGTTATTCAAAAAATTGGAACTTTCCTCAAATCAATGTGAACAGCTTATTAAAAATTGGATTCGCATAGAATCATAACATTTTACTTCTTCAGAGAAATATCTAGAAAATTCTATTGGTCACCAAAAGTTTCCAATTTTTCACGCAACAAAAAAATCAGCACTCACCTGAGTTATGGGAGTTGTTGATTTATATTGAAAAGCATTGTTGGTTAGGTCAACTTCAACTGGAAATAGGCACGGTCCAGACATGATTTCGGCTTGATTTGAATGCATTTCTGCTAATCCTTTGATTAACTTAGAAAGATGACCTCCTAGTGACTGTACGTGCTTACTGTCTAATAGTTCCATTTTCACTAGGACATCAGAACGTAGCTTCGCGAATTTAGATCTTGCTAATTGACGACAACGAAGTATGAGCCTGTAAAATAAAATAAATGATCTGTATTTTATTTATGTTCTAAAAAACACGAAAAGCGATTATTTATACCAGTGATCAAAATTCGACCAGGTTTAAGTTCCAATGTTATTGAGGTGATTTTGTCAGACTATTGAATACGGGCTTGCATTTTTGAGGTACCCTCCACGGCAACGAAAATTACTGAAGGTGGACGTTTTTATACCTGACTTCTATTATAAAAATTGTACCTATATTGCTAAGAATGTGGATTTGCTCTTTCTTCTTTTTGCCCTCCCCATTTCAGTGTTAGGATTCATGTTGAAATGGTTTTCATCTGCTGAGTAGATAACAACCAAATTGTATCTATAATTTATTCTATTTATACAATATGTAGATCATGCTTCATTTTAACTGAAGTACCTACACTACAAATATTTTTCCTGTGATTATATCAATCATTGCTAATTTTTCGTTAGTTATTTGAATTCTTTAAAAAAAATTTATTTGTTGTTGTTTCGAAAATCTATTTTATGAGTACTCACGAAAGAAGCAGAAACTTGTAACGTGTGTCAAATACTTATGAAATGATTTTAATAAATCTGCTGGATTAAAACCCCTGTAAGTCATAGGGTTCTATAGGCTAACGGTTCGGTTTAGAAACGGTTTTTGATAGATTGATGTTCGGATAACTAAGGTGTGCACGAGAAAAATTAGTATGTATTATCTGCAGAACACTTGGCGCGAGAATATCTGTAAGAGATTCAGCTTTCGCAACTTGATTGGCAAATGAGAATGCTCTATCCAGCCTCTTGTTGGTAGTAGATACTATGAGGGGTAGATGCTATTTTCGTCAGTGAAAGAAAAAAGAAATTTTTTTTGTCGAATTGAGGAGACCTTCAATATGAAGGTATAAGAAAAAGTCTATGAATCTTAAACTCGCGAAATTTTGAATTTTCTCCTTAAATTTTCAAGCACAAAATTTGAATGAAACAATTTAATACCTTATTTGTTGTTTCACATGAAGAATTCACTATAATCTGTTCAATAGAAAAGTTATATTAAATAATAAATATTTCATATATCAATATATTATGTTATTCTAAATAATTTACTTTCATAAGGAATACATTTATCAAACATGGACGCAGAGGTGACGATTTTATTTTTTCTAGATCTATGAATGTGATTCCTAACAAAATAAAGACCCTTTAATGAATAAATTGGATACATTATGCAATATCTTGAGATTTCAGAATAATTCAATAGGTAAAACAAATTTTTTTTTCATAAATATTTGAACTAAGTATTGTCTAATAACTGGAACAACGAGATATTTGTGTGGGATGAAGGATAAACATGAATAAATATAGCAATATAATATAGTTCATGGTATGTTGTCGAAATGAAACAATATGAGTAATTTTTTCCGTATAGGCGTAGTATATACTTTCAAACCGATAGCAAAAGATGCGAAATTTTATTATAGACAACATATTCGAAATTTAGCTTTACTTGTTTCATTAAAGGTTGTATGGAGCTACAAAAAAAAGGATTTTTGGACACCCCAAATTTTAGTTAGACCTCCACAACTTCGGCAGATTGTGTTGGAGGGTTAAAATTTGGTGGGTGAATTGTGTTGATATAGTGAGCTCTAACTCTAGTTCTCATCCCCGAAGAGAATTTATTCTGTTCGAATCGCATCTCGAATTGATTTTATCAATATTCAACGTAGGTACAACGCGGAATTTTACACAATAAAATAAACTATTTCCTCATTTTTAGTTCAGTTTGCCATTAAAGCGTGTTTTCTTTATCTTTTGAAATGAAATGTATTTCATTCGAATTGCACTTCGATGCGATGCACTACGCGAAATATACGACCTTAGTGACATAGCTCTGCGCTCACACGTTTTTTTTCATCCTGCAGAAAAACATTTTTGATACACACACAAACCAAAGCCTAATTTATCGTTTCTATATTCACTGAACCTCATTAGCACTCTGAATATACGGAAACCTGGAAAACCAATTTTCCTCATTCATTCTCATTTCCATAAGCATTGAAGATGGTGCGAAGGTTGAATCCGGTCTGTGATATTCTCATTCTGATGAAGTCGATAATGGTAAACAGTGGATTCTGACCGTAATGTATTTCATTTGAAGTATAATGGATGATTACCTATATTCATAATTTCCGGTTTCAACTCTATATAACGGTTCCTGAAGCGCCGCATAGTTACACTCTTCGTCATCCATTTCCTTGACTTTCAGGCAGTAAGCTAAGTATTCGAACTTTGCATCAGCGTATTTTTTCACTGTCAAACGAGTGTCTGGTATCGCTTTATAAAGATACGTGCCCATATCCTTGATGACCTAGAAAGGCATAAACAATGTATTGAAATTCAACAGTGAGGTGTATATACCTCCCAGACCATAATGTTTGAGGTTATATATATATATATATATATATATATATATATATATATATATATAAGGATAATAATACGTTAGGAAATTAATTTGAAACATTGAAGATTAATCGAATTAACTCATCAACTCACCAGCTGGTTTGCTGGGACACGACGAAATGGAATTCTCATTCATCCTTTAAGGGAGAATGTTGAAAATTTTGACATCTTTATAATACACGCTACGCTTGTTTAACGCAAATAAATAAATTGTTTTTATCCGGAATATTTTGGCATCTCCCTCTTGGCCACTATCAGTACAAATGTAGTAAAATTTGGTATATGGGGTTGTCCTTTAGGCGAAACGGAACTATGAAATTATCGTTAGTCAGTCAAAAAATCTCTAAACTTAGGTGGAGGGAGTGGCGTCGAGGTATACCCAAAACCCCATGCAAATAAAGTTAGATTAGAGGGTTGAAAATTGGTACTAATGTGGTTAGATGTTAGATACGTGGCGGTATTTTTTCATCTCATCTCCGCCATTTCATACAGAAATCTCTTGTTTTCATTATGTGAGGTTTGGCACACCTCCACCGCTTTATAGATTGAGTTTGACGGTTGAAATTGGGTATGTAGATTCAGTTGATGTAAAGCACTTCTAGAGGAAAATGATTGTTCTTCCCACCCGCTGCTATTTTAATTTACGGATTTATTGTTTTTGCGTGGGTTTTAATGTTCTGCTCATTTTCAAAGACACTTCATTTCAATTTAAAAGGTTAATAATTATAAAAATAAAAATGATGTCGATGACTGAGCTCTAGTGCTCTAGTGTTTAGTTTAATGAAAATGTTAAAGTAATCAAAGGAATCCAAAATAAAACAAGGATTATAGCTTACGACTGATATGACATTCAATAATAAGTTAAGTTATCATCAACTATATTCTCGATATCCTTATGCTCATTTCAAAACATATGTTTGAGTCATTTAAATACCTTTTTGTTAAGAGTGAATCTTTATGTTCTTAGTTGGCTACGGAGCCAATGTTGCTGCGTGGAATTTGTAGGAGGTTTAATTATTTCAACTCACAGGTTTTATTTCTTTCAAGATGCAAACACTAGCTGCCTCAATCTGTCTATGTTGTTCCCCAAATAGTCTGAATGCTTCACTAGCTCGTTGTTGAGGCTCGCGTACAGCAATTTCACCAAAAACGTCACCAATGCTTTTGATCGTTTGACTTAGTTCTAGATGTGCCTGAAATGATTTCATAATTCTGAAATAATGTACCATTAACGGAACTTCTCTTGATCATATTCTCCGAAAATATCAAAAATTTCTTCATGAGTTAAATACTTAAATATCCTAATGATATCTGCAAATAAATATTTTCATAAAAAGAATATTACAATCTAGTTATAGAATTTTGAAGAACCTTGACCATATATCTTTCAGTTTTATTTGTGACAGATTTATTTTAAAATGTTTGCATTAGAAACTAAATGAATGTTTAGAGGCCTCGGTAGACCAGCGGTAAGGTGAACCGCCTTATACCGTTTGTAAACCGAGGATTGTGGGTTCGAGTCTCACCTTGCTCTTGGGTGTTGTGTATGTCCAGAATTTAGTGGTTCTATATATAAAATAAATTGTTGGGTAATGTGCATCGTTCACAAGCCCATTGGCCGTTCGGAACCGGCGTTAAACTGTAGGTCCCACGAGTAAAAAAAAAAAATTAAATGAATGTTTTTATTAACCCGAATCTAGTTTTGTCCAAAATTTTATTAAACAAAAAAATTCAATGTTTAACTTTGCAGATCAATTAATATGATAGCGACTACGATATTCGAGGGAAATAACGGTTTTTTTGCTTCTTGTTCGAAAGTTTGAATGAAATCGTCTCACTGATATTATTAGTTTCATCATTTCATCAATAAAACATGGCCAGGCTAAAAATATACAAGTGATAGATAGCGGGCACCACCAATGTATCATACAATATTAAAATACAATCTTTCAAGTAAAGATAATAATGAATGAAAAATAAGTATTGTTTGACACAGAAATATCTTTAAAAATTAGGTCAGAATATTAGTAACTTATTAACATTAGCATTAACAGCATTAAATCATTTAAATCCAGATGAAATTATGGAATAGAGTTTTGTCGATTGAATAGTAAGAAGCATAGGTAGTGGACTATTAATTAAATATTAATTTACATTCTAATATTCCCGAACCATTTTTTTTAAACAACCTCGTAGTGATGAACTAAACGACGATTCTCTCAACAGAAGAGAGAAAAAATAGGAATTTATGTATTCTATAGAATATGTAAAATATATGAATTCTGCCTTTTAGGTCAAAGCCTGGGAAGATGATCATCTGAACCTTATTCACATATATTATTTTGGTACAAAAAAGGAATTCTAGGGTGTAGATTTTTATATCATTTGGTGAGTGGTATACCCACGTAGAGACGAAAGTTTACTACTAGAATTTCGGAGTACCACAATATACTTGGATATGATACAATAACTTAAAAACATAGATATTATTATTATTTGAAGTATTTTCAGTATTTGATATCAAGGACTCCAGTCTCTTTTACAATAAAATGAATGGTTTTCTACTTTTCAGTTCGATTTGCTACAAAAGCGAGTTTTTTCAGTTTGTGTAAACTATAGTTTCTTTTCTTAGATTTCAGTCTCAAAATTGAATCAAAAATAGAAGTAATTAGGAGACTCGATATTATGAACAGTATGTGAAAGTGATGAAATTATTGCGCTGTCATCGATGCTTATAAGGTACGTAAATTTTCAAGATAATATCTTGAAATCGATGAAAATTACGTTGAAATGTTCCATCATATAGGTCAAGCTATTAAAAGCTTGTTTAAAACACAAAACACTAAATTTTCTGGTTTTATTTGTGAGTACGATAATCACAATGAAATATAGGTAGATTGAATATATTTCAGGTTTTGGAGAAAATTCATAAGCTTTCAGAACGAGAAGAAAATATGAATGATAATTATAGCAAGGAAAAAAATTTATAACTAGAAAAAATGGATTAATTGGGTTCGAAAGTTAGAAATATAATTACCTACAATCCCATTATTGTTTTCAATTCCCAATACCTAAAATCAAATAACATGAAATAAAGAGGTCCTAATGAATTCTCAAGGATTTATGATTCAATTAACCCTCTGAGTGATTTTCATAATTATCAGTTGCTTAAAATATTCTTGTTGATTTAGGCTATTATAGTTTATTTTTCTATTGAAGAATACTTTCATGATTTTATGAAACTGTGAATAATCATTTGAATTAGTGTCCTCCATAGTAAATCAATTTAATTAAGAAATTGTGGGATTAAGGAAAAAATTATACACTGAATTTATATAGTGTTTATATTCAGCAACGTTGCGCAGATCAGTTTCATCTGCTTCCTCAGGCCTCTATGAAATTTTTCAATCCATCAGTCATCAAATTAAAACTATATACTACCATCATCTATTATTTATTCAACACGCTGACCTATATTCTATTCGAAACAGGGCATCAGTGAATAATGAATGATATTTATTTGATATTCATGACATAATGGAATCAAGAAACTAAAATATAATCTATACTTCGAAAATTTGGTTTTCGATGTTTACCCAAATTGATTTTATCCGGATCTATTGCATCTCGCATGCCATAGAACTCATTACAAATTTGGAATAAAATACTGAGAGTTTAATCATACGACCAACAGTGGTCGGAAGTGATTTTGAAGTAGTTCAATAAAAAATCCGTTTCATATCAGAGGTATTAAACATCTTTTCAAGTAGATATAATGTTTGTCTTAAGCATTCAAATTTTATTTCAATCTTTTGTGATATTTACACAAACATAAATATAGGGGTTTTCAACAAGTATGACATGTTTTTGAAATGTCATAGCTGCTATATTGAATACAGTAGAAATGTCGAAAATTGCCAGTTGTGTTCAGTATATGACAATTTATCATATATTCAGTTATAATATCACAAGAGCATCGAAAATAATCGATTATACTTCCTAGTCACGTATTTTGCGAAACATCCACGAAAGCGCAGCTCGAGTGGTGTATTAAGAAAATACGTCGAGTAACGAGGTCAGTATAACGATTATTTTCGTTTGCTCGAGTGGTATTCATCAAAACAACTTCAATATGAAAACATTCACATTTTGACACGCGGCGAAATACCAAAACGATTATATCACGTCGTCAAGGGTATATGCACTTATCAATACGCGGTAGTTATGCAAAATTCACAGATTCTATTGGCTTATTCATACATGAGTTATATAATCATGATTATATAACTCGTGTTATATCGAATTTTTATTCGTTATATAATCGTAACGAATACCACTCGAGCAATCGAAAATAATCATTATACTGACCTCGTCACTCGACGTATTTTCTTAAAACACCACTCGAGCTGCGCTCTCGTGGTGTTTCGCAAAATACGTCTCGTGACTCGGAAGTAAAATCGATTATTTTCGATGCTCTTGTGATATTATAACTGAAAATAAACGTTTTTTTATTCAAACTCAACGTGCACTTCGTGAATTGTATGGCCCTCATAATCGACCTTGCAATTCGTCGAATTGTTGGAATAAGAATTTACACTACGACATCGAAATGCAGGAAATGCATAAAATATTGAAGCTGTAAAAACTAATGCTGAAGAAGATTCTGATGTTCCAATTTCTCATCTGGATGGCTCCTAATCCACAGGAGATTATTGAGAAGCTAATGCATCCACAAGAAGTAATAGTGTGGTGTGGTTTATGGCATGGTGGAATCATAAGACCATATTTATTTGAAAATGAGGATGGTCGAACTATTACATTAAATGATAAACGCAATATAGCAATGTTAACAAATTTTGTGTGCGTGAAAATGAAAGATATTATTTTGGACCAAATTTGATTTCAACAGGACTGTGCCACTCACTGCTAGGGCAACCATTGACTCATTGGAAGAAAAGTTCGGGGAATCCATAATTTCAAGAAATGCAACTGTTAACTGGCCTCTTAGAAGTTATAATTTATACCCTTTGGATTACTTTTTGTCGGGACATTTGATATTATTACTGTATGTAGATGAACCACGAAAACTTGAAGCATTGAAACAGAATATTGAGCGTTGTGGATTTATTGCATCGAGTCATTGAGAATTGGACTCATCGAATTCACTTCTGTAACCGAAATCGAGGTGGTCATTTGAATGGTGTCTTATTCAGAACATAACAATTGTCACCCATCAAACTGCAAATATGAAAAAATTAGTTTTCTATCATACCTATTTCTTGTTTTATTATATTTCAAAATAATATCATCTTTATTGGAAAACCCCGTAGATACCTACTGAAATTTGATCAGAATATATTGAATTAAGGATACATTTTCAGAGTAAAGAAAATTTCATTTGATTTTAAAGGAAACAAAAAGTTGATATTAGATTGATTCAGTCATATACTGATTCACTGTTTATCAAACTCAGAAGGTCGTGACAAAATAAAATAAAGAGTTTAACTCGTATTTATTAAATTTGAGGGTGATGTATACTTATCACCTATTAACTGTTTATTCCGATATGCAAGGAATGTTAAAATCCAACACAAGAAAATACCTACCACAATAACTCTTTTACAATGCTCCACCAATCCTTTGTACATCATTTCAGTATCCTGTAGCTCTTGCATTTTCTTTACTAGTGTATCGTTACACAAAATAGCTCTGGAAAGTCCTAATGCATCAGCTGTAGAAGAACTCATATTTTCCACTAGCCTGTGCTTCATTTTCTTCATAATTATGTCCAAGCTTTTACCTTGCTTTGGGTCTGCATGAAGTTTATTGTAATTGATAGTCACTTCTTCCTGAAAAAACATTCTGCTCATATGTTAAAAAAAGATAAAGGGAAAATATTGATTTATTTGATAAAAAATATATCAAATTTTTAGCATCCCGATTAGAAATTCTCAGTTAAATGTTTTTAACATATTTGTATTAAGAAGAAATACTTATTAAAATTATTAGATTCATAATTGTTGTTCTAGAAATTTTGATCACTATAAAATGACCGCGACAATTTCAACATTTTCAGTGTGACATTAGTTTAGTAATGTTGAAGTCACGATTCAGTTTATTTTCACTAATGTATCATATGTTTTGAACAGTTTTGGGTTTAAAAGTTGATGAAATTATATATATTTCAATAATATTTCGATTTATTTTGTGATCTTTTTACTTACACTCAGTCAAAGAAAATTTTGGATCTATATATTACAGGAAAATACCTTCGAATATTCAAATTTTTCAAATTTATTCACATAATAAACTTAAACTTACAAATTACAAATTAAAAATTAAATTTACGAATTATAAATTATTACAAATTATAAATTACATTGTTTAATACAAAAATTATTATAGAATACATGATTACAATGTAAATAGTCTATATTGCACCTAGGTAAAACCTGTGTGTTCATATAATATCAATCGATCTTTAGTTTATAAACCAAAATGGTTGAAAATTGAGACTATTTTATGTTTTGTTCAGTTATATATATATA